>BGPR01007862.1:37106-68027 GCA_013235015.1 Araneus ventricosus | reverse complement strand
GATGCCCCAAATATGCTCCTTCATTTAAAATAATAAGCGTTTTAATTTCAAAATAAACTTATACTAGTTTGATTCTTACATAGTAAATCTTTCACATTTCTAGTTTCTAAACCTAATGGAAGGGACAAAACACAGAAATTCCTGACCTTTAAAATCGACTAGGAATTTATGCGCCACAATATATTTTAGAAATAATGAAGAAGATCAAATTGGTTTGCTACCTGTTGTTGTCTGACTGCCTCATTCAGTAAACCGTCAGCATCTTTCGTTTGATCATCTAATTTGGACAGAGTATCTTTGTGCTCATTGGCTAAAGAATCCGCCTGACCTCGAATCCTTCTGGCCTATGAAGTGCAAAAAACATACATTATTGATGCTAAAAGATCATCTGTTTCGATAACAGATGATAATTATGATTTCAAATACGATTAAGAGAAAAAGCTCAATTAAAACAAAGTTATCCAGTAATTTATCCCAGTAAATAATTAAAACGTACTTCTGATTTGATTCGGGAAGCCTCATTTTCCATCGCTTCTACGTCAGCGGTTGGCACAACTAAAGAGTTTGCGTCCGTGTAGATACCTAAAGCTTCGTCATACACAGTGTTAGCTTCTGTTTTGGCATCTTCGGCTAAATCCTTCGTTCGTTTCACAAAGTCGATCAAGTCGTCCAATCTTAAAAGCACCACATTTTGCAATACCGAAGAAATAATAAATATAAAAATAAAGTATAATACATATAAAAGAAAAATTATGTTGAATATATAGAACCCCGCTAATCCGAAATTCCGGTTAATCCGACCCGGATGAAAAGATTACCTGAAAAGATTTAAATATACATACTAAAAACAAAAAAGTACTTTTTCAGCATGCATAATTTTGTACACATTGAAGAAACTAATGCAATTCGCCGTAAGATAAAGCCACTTCATGCAGGAGCACATCCATTATTTTAATGAAAAGGGGAGACATGTTCTCTTTCTATTGCTTTTGAATAAAAAAAGTCAAGAGATAGTAGTACTGAGTACATATAACATGCATTTTTTTAGCACACATCTCTTTAGTTTATATTTTTATCGGAATTTCGGGTAATCCGAATTTTTTGTAATGCGAACAGGCACCGGTCCCAATTAGTTCGGATTAGTGGGGTTCTACTGTACAAGCAAAGGCAACAATCCACCATTTCTCTCATTAAGGGAATAAACGAATTTTTAAAAAATGCAAACAGAAATCTATTCCAATAATACGATAATAGCCATACCTATGAAATCAAAAATAAGTATATATCTAGACCAAGCTAGACCTAATTTCTTCAAGGAAATAAGCCCAAACTCTCTCTGGACAATAAACTCTTGATGTGCAAGACCAAGCAGCGATTTATTATAAACTACACATTCAGTAGGGGAAAGGTGAACCGCCCAAACTCACTTAACTCTTTGAACCCGGCAAGAGTGAGAATTCAAGTGCCTCAAAAACTGAGTAAATTTTCATTCATGAAATCAGAATGAAATCCTCCCTTTCTCTACAGAAATTCCAGGATGAAGACACCCTCGGTTGCGCGATCATTTATCAACAAGGAAAGGAACTAATTTTCTCCCGGAAAATTCACCCAGGCGCCCGAAACTGCCTTAGTCCGGCTTGTGTCGAGTGAGGCGTTTGAGGCGGGATAGGGCTCATAGGGTTAAATGTATTTCTCCGCTAGCTTGACAGCAACTGTCGGCTAGCACAAATGTTAATGCAAAATGTCCTTTTTCCTATAAGTGAAACTGCCGAGGGATCCTCCCAGCATAAGGATGCTGTACTTGGCACATCGATTGATGTGAATCAAGCAATTCGATTGATGAAGATCTAATGGAAAACTTACTTACTTAAGTAAACCATATGTCACACAAAATATTACAGCTAGGAAATAACAAAATATACAGAAAGAAGTGAAACTTACTAGCATACGAGACTTCTTTTTAAGAAGCTTCATAGGAAATTCTTCAAAGAAATTCACAATAGCACCAACAAAAACCTGACGGAAATTCGAGTGCATAGCCTCATCAGTCCGAGAAAGAAGAGATAACCAAAATAATGACCTCAGAACCTCTCGTAACTCCTATAGCCCAAGCCAATGATTCACATGGCTTCAGAGCGAAATCGCACGAGTAATATCGTGATGCAAAAACCCATTCATCGGCGTTATCATTTTCTTGCATCTTAACATCATTTTTTTTAGTTAACTTATAGTTACAGGAGTTAATTATTTGTATTCAAGTATTCTGTTCGAATCCCAATATAGCAAGGCACCAGTTAGTTGTAATCATTATTGCCATTTCAATTACAATTTCTGTTTAGGTTATGCCTTGCAAGCAGAAGACCAGTTGAGTTCGAGCACTCCAAAAACTACTTGTCGTTACACTACAACAAACCCATGGTATTTAGATCTCTCGCTTTGAAAGTATAATTTAAGTAGCCAACACTTTGGAGTAGTGATGGGCAAACTACGCCACGCTTAAAGACTCCAATCGGCCGGCCGTCGATTTTAAAACAAGAGTATAATAGTAAATCCCGGTTCGAACAAGATTATAAGCTGATCATGGTATCATCTTTGACTCCAAACTTGATTTTTTCCAACATATCGATACCATGGTCTCTAAGACATATCGCAGGCTTGGATTTCTTAAGCGTAGAACCAGAGAATTTTCCAGTGAACTTACCCTCAAGGTCTTGTATTGCGCTCATATTTGTTCTAATCTGGTATACTGCAGTATTATCTGGAATCCCAATTACCGAAACAAAATAGAAATTATTGAGCGAATACAGAACAACTTCTTGAGATATTTATTTTACAAAAAAATGGATTTCACTTGCATGATATATCAACTTCACTACTACATAATATTTTTAATATGCCTACTTTATCCTCCAGACGAGATGTTTCTTGCGTCCGCCAGATTTTTAAGAAACCAGAGTTCCTTTCCAAATTTAGATTCAAAATTTAATTATAATAACAGGTTCTCGTTATATAGGTTTTATAAAATTTTTAACATGTTCGCTGATGAACTTGACATATTTAATATGTCTCTAAGTGCTTTTAAGTCGAAATGTTTGCGTCTTTTAAATACATGATATGTTTTATTTTGCCTTTCTACAACATTTTAAATTTTTATGCCATTTGAATTTCCGTGTTCTTATGTATTCGACCAGTTTTTTGGCGCCGTGTTTGATTTATTTTTATCTTAAGTGTTGCATTTTTTTTTAATCTCAAGTGTGTATTTACGTTTTTAAACTTTTAAACTCCTGGTGTGTTTTTTATTAGACTCGGTGTTCGCGTGTTTTGACTTTTTGACCCTTGCTTTTTGGAAATGAACTTTAAATTTTTAAAAAAATACGGCTTTTGGTGTCATAGTGTGTCTTAAAGTTTTGTAATTATGTGTTTTCGTTTTTAATTATATATACGTTTGCTTTTATGATTTTATGTATTCTCTGTGGTCAACTTTTTGCCTTCTAAGGCATTCTTTTTACTCATTGTGACTTTTGTTTTTTGTGTGTTTGTCAGCACTCTGTAAATGGAGTTTTCTCTGTAGTGTGCTTTTCTTTAAATGAATAAATAGGGAACTTTTAGAAATGCAGTCTTTCACTACGTCTAAAGCATTTCTAAAGTAATATCTTTTGAGCCCTTGTTGAATTTCATAATAAATTATATTGGTAGCCAATTTTGATTCCTTTTTTGGACTGCTCCAAAAAAGATCGCAATTCTCTGTTTTAGAGGGTTAAAAAGAATTTCACCAACCTTCGTCCGAGATCAGCCACTTCGTGACTCATCCTCTCCTGGGACTCCAAGGTTTCCCTCGCTAAACGATAGGCTTCGGTGGACGTGTTCAACGCCTGATTGGAGACAGCATCGCTCACTTCAGCATCTTCCTCTTGCCTGCAAATAAGGGACAACAACAGATTTCAACAAGAGTGACAGCACGAATCTCTGCAGAAGTAAAATTTTTAAAAAGTGTGTTAGTTGTTACAAGGCGGCCTTTAGCGTCAGAATAACATCTACTCTCCGCACAGTTCAGTGGCGTAACTAGGGTGAACTAGGCAGTGAAAGTGCCCTGGGCGTTATTACCAGAGGGTGGAGAATCGAGTTTAAGAATTTAAAAGAGTTATTTATATATTTTACTCTCTCAAACGAAGGATGCAAAGAATTGTGATCGTCATGAAATTCCACCTCGAAATTTTAGACAAATTTACACATGTTAAATCGCCCCGAGTCTGAAAAGACCAGTTTTAAAACTACATCTGTGTTGTCGGTCTATATGCAAACACAATAACAGAACAACGCTACTAGACAGATGAAATATGGTATGTTATCAGAACATCAAAATTTTATGTTTCAATCAAATTTAGACGAAATCTGTTGGAGATTCAAATGAAATTGTTCAGTCACTGAATGAAACGCAACTCATTGGTTAATTTTCATGACGTAGCCGAAGTTACGGCACTAGTCGAAGTTGATTGGTTGTTACAATCTATATATATTGTTCATTTGTGTTTCTAAGCAAGCAGTGGAATGGATGGCTGTCAGTGAGTGTGTGAGCTGCAAGACAGCAGCATGTTTCTTTTTTTAAGTAAACTGGATTAAAGCTATTTTGTATTTTAAACTGCCTTTTATCTGCGTTAACTCTGCAACAGTACACTCACGACATGCCAACAAAATCCTGTGACTAAAAGGTATGCGCACCCTTGCATATGTGGAGATTTGACACAATAGCATAGAAACGCAAAGAGCTACAAAGATTAAATTTTTCATATGGTTTTCTCTTTAGAATTGCAGATCTGAATCAAATTTAGGTCTCAATGGGAAGAACGGAACACATTCAAGATACATACACGGTTTTCTTCACTACACTACGAGGCACAAACTTCGCCACATTGTATTAATAAACGAGATTGTCAAGGGGTAACACTTCAGACAGTCTCTTCTTTGTCATAAGTCCTTAGATTGTACTAAAACTAAAAAAATAAATAAAATTAATAATTTTTTCCACTTCGGGCCCCGAGCCTCCTAAGGCCAGCCCCGAGTTGTTAGCCCATAAACAGTTTTGTGTCTTAACCTTTTGTTCAGAGCCCACTTCAGGAGGAGCGGGGACCCAACTGAAATCAATTTCGGTTATCATTATTTTTAAAGAATTTTTACGGTTTCAAAGAATCTAATGACTCATTTAAAAAAAACAGTGTAAGTGACCCCCGGTATACTGACACAATGTAGAGCGTTTTGTATTTCGTAATACAGCGAAGAAAACCAACTATGTAGGTTTATTGGACGCCTTCATTTTCTTCCGATTGGCGCCAAAATCGATATAGATATGCAATCTTAGTGACAAGACCACGCACCAAATTTCACTTGTCTAGTTTGTTGCGTTTTTGACATACCGTATGTGGCAACTTGGTTACAGTAATCCCTACAAAAGGGAAAAGTAGAACAGCCATCCCCACGCCCGACGGGATTCACCTTCAGATTCCTACTGACTCTACCCCCAATCGGGTGTAGATTTTGATCAGGCTCTACGCCATGTGATGTTTCCATTTTATATGTTTTGTCGTGGTGGCGTTTTTGTGTGTGCGTTGTGAATAAATCATAAAAGGACAAACTGGATTATCACTGAATTTGGATATAAAATCACACACATGGGAAACCATTACACCGCATTCCCGGACAGATCAGCATAATTAAAAAAAAAAAAAAAACATCGGCAAGCCGGAAGGCAAAGGTAAATTCCTTTAGTCTGGAGATATAAGGAAAATAACATTACATCCTCGATTTTCATAAGGACTCCAGCTGCAAGAATGAAAGAAGGTGGAATAGACTGCAAATGACGAGAGCTTTCCAATAAGGCATAGGTTGAAATGCACTTTAAACTAAGGGGGAGGGAAGGGGAAGAGAGGGAAAATCACTTTTCAGCTCATAACTTCCAAGCAATTGCAGCTATCGAAAAAGTTTAAATGCAAAAATTGTTCATTATGATAAGGCAACAATTCGCCTAATTTCAATTTTCAATTGTAAAGGATTTATGGGGAAATTAAAATTTCTACCTCTTTTGAGCTGAACAGCCCATCTACGAACTCGACCGAGATTTTCACTATCCTTACAACATATCCCACGCTGGTTAAAATTAAATCAAAATTACTTCAGTTATCGTGTTCACAAGATAACATGGGAAAAAGCGTTTACATACATACATACATGCATACATACATACATATGCATGCATACATACACACACACACACGTACATACATATATATATATATATATAATGATTTCTTTGTTGTAGTCGTTAAATAAAAAACAGGCCGAGTTATTAACTAATTTTCCTTTATTATGGGAGAGTGACGGAATGTACGTACATCTTGGATTCAAGTTTTCAAGCCAAAAGAGAACAGAAAATCCCTGCTTTTTCTCAGGTAGGGATTTAACATATAGACACGTGATCAAAGTGAAGGGAATAATAGCTATTTTTACTATATTAAGTAAGTGTTTTAGGGAAAAGTCTGGAAAAGAATTCGCTTATTTCGAGATTTATGTTGGCGCGCGGAAGCGATTAAAATATTCTTCTAATAATAAATATGCCAAAACGCGAGATTTAATATGCCTCCAGGGCGGGAAATAGAACGAAACTGGAGTTTAAGAAAAGTGATTTTGGAATACATTAAGACTTTAAAATATATAAAATTAGAATTTAAAGCAAAATTAAGTGAGATTATATATATATATATAGAACTTTTTAAGGAAGGGTGGTTTTGGGTTCTAGGGGTCATGAACGGTGAAGATCTGCAGAAAATTTCCAGAAGTCGTGTTATGAGAACCATTGCAATAGGTAGACTTCCTATAAGGAATCTACCTAAAATGGCTTTTCAAACTCGGTGTGATCTGAAACGTAGAGATTCATCAAAATCTAGAGGTCGAATTTTTTGGCGATCATAATATTTTCCCTTTGTATTTCCCTTTCCACTCTAGTTGCACCACTGGATAGTACTGATAGTCAGTGGCGAATCCAGGATTTGGGTCTGGGGGGGGGGGGGGGCTGAGGTATAAAAAGTTTTGTATCGTCGTGAAGAATGTGAAATCTTATGGCTTATGTAAAGCCAAAACACTTTAACTTTACAGACTTTATTCACATGACAATAAGAATCATAAAGAACACTGCAATACTTTCGATAATTTAACAAAAAACACAATAAAATAACTAGCGAAAACATGTTTTTGACCGTGTCAACGCTGCAAATATGAGTGGAATGACTACAAAAGTGGAAAAACTTTCGATCCTGTCAAAAATCAGGAAGAAATGTTTTCACTTTTTTCAAAGGGAGATTAAGAAACAACAGCTGTAGTAATTTTAAATAAAGAATTCTGGTCTAGCTCTGGGGGGAGGGGGGCTGCAGCCCGATAGCCACCCCCTGGATTCGCCACTGCTGACAGTTGATAGCATTCGGCGAGGGGGCCCCTTAAATACGGGGACCCAAATGGGAACAATTGATCCAATTGGCTAAAAGTCGGCCCTGCTTTTGTTTCTCCCGTAACAGTGGCTTGTTAGAGTTAACTTCTTACACCAGGGGTTTTAAACTAGGGATCTCAAACGTGTGCAGCAGAGTCGGGGGTCGAGAAAACAATGTGCATGAAATAAAATGTATTGATTTTTAAAATTGCTTAGCTGGGTTTTAAAATAATCTGATCAGTTTTTTAAAGACGATTTTTTTAGTCCTCACTCTTCCATGCATATTTTATATCTAGACAGTATTACCAATATAAATTATTGGCTTACCTATATATTTTTTTGTACTTCAGAGCTTTAATTTATGGATTTACATTTCTTCATATGTATATTTCTGGATTATATATTTTTTTTCATATTTACAGTTGAGTTCTACTTACAAATAAGTCCTATTTATAAATTATATGATAATGAACTTTTACTCCTTTAAAGAAGAAACTGTTGCAGATTTTGCCGGAAGCAATTGAAAACTCAAACGTGCAAATGGTACAAAATGCATACGATTTATCGTTTTCCGAAGCGATAATAAACGAATATTCCTCGGAATAGGCCTTGGTAAATACTGTCTGGTATTTCTTTTTAGATTCTTTCGATGACATCAGATCTGGACTGATGGAAAGACACATGCAAGACAAAAAAAATTAAAAAAATATTTCGGCGATACCTCTAACACGACAAGATAAGCAGAAGAGATATACAAATTCTCACTAGCGCCGAAAACCAGTGGCGATAGTCACTAGTCAACAAGCTTGGACATGATACAGCGGCGAAGAGAGCTAATGAAGAATCCGTAGAGGAATGACGTTACGCATTCGAAATTTGAGGAGAATGTGGTGGCGGGAAGCGTTGGATTTTTCTTCCGTCGATCTTTTACTGCTTTTTTTATTATTACTATTTATTTGCTCCGATTTCTCGAAAATACTAAAAAGCGGGAGGAAATCGGTGAGAATCGGGAGGCTGGAGAAATTGTTAAAAAGCTGGAGACTCCCGCCAAAAGCGGGAGAGTTGGCAGGTCTGGAATCTTGATAAAATGCTTTTTGCTACATTTTGTAAATTCTTTGCATTTCCATTTTTAACTCAATGTACTTTTCATGTTCACTTACTTTTTACTTTCTCGTATACGAAGTTTACAAAGAGAAAGTATTGTAATCGTCAAAAAATTCGAACTCGAGATTTTGACTAATCTCCACGTTCTAGACCTCCCTGAATACGAAAAACACAATTTCGGAATTATGTCTGTCTGTGAACACGATAACCCGAAAACTATTAGAGATACAGGGAAAAAATTTGGTATGTGGTCTTTAAACTTAATTTGTAGGTTTCTATCAAATTTTAGACAAAATCCGTCTACGGGAAGTCTGTCTGTCCGCGTTCATGTGAAGACTATAACTCAAAAACTTGAATAGCTAGATTGATAAAATTTGGTACACGGTTTTATCGTCACGAATGTAGGTCCGTATAAAATTTTGGGCCAAATCCGTCAACGAGTTGACTGTCTGTCGGTCTGTATAATCGCATCTCCAACGAATCCGCTATCTCCACGCGCATGCGTACTGGTTTTATCTTACACCCAGCCCTTTGGTAATCACGCCGGCTTCTAATTCCACTTCCGCGTTGGACGACCTTCGGAAATCGTGGTATGACCGGTTTCGCTTATTTTTTTTTCTCCACTGCGTTTGGGGTTCCTGTTCGTTTCACTGGCTTTTAGCTTATTTTTTCCTCTACATTGTTAGGAGTTTACGAGAAAGTTTAGAGGAGATCACTCCCGCTGGTTATTTCAGATTTTTGGCATGAAATTACGGTAAATAAATTTCCGGGATCTTGATGCAGCAAATCTGTCCTGACAAAATCTATCTTGTCAGTCATCTGAAGAATATAAGTATGCCACTAACTTTTGAGAAATTTGCGGAATTACTGACTTCTTACTTGCTCATACCTCTCGATGAGCTAATAATGTTTTTCTTACAGTTAGTTATTAGTCAGGATGATTTAGCAATTATCGCCGACCTCCGAAAAACTGTACTACGAAGAGAAACGTATTTAAACAAGATGCAGATAAAATATATGCCTATTATATCAATAAATTTCAAAAGCATTTCATCATTCTGGTAAATTGTTGGAAGTAATTAATGAAGTTGCAAGTTACAAAAGCAGGTAAGCGTTGGTCTCGAAACGAAAAAAGTACTGTCACGTCTAAAAATTCGATCAGCAGATTTTGATATAATTCGATATTTCATATGCCCTTGAATAAAGAAAAAGAACCACTTAATGAATTTTCTGTCCATGTGCAAGCACGATGGCTCAAAAATGCAGCTAGTCAGATGGATGAAATTTGACATGTGGTTATTAAAAAAAATTATAGATTTGCATAAAATTTTTAACCATATCTGTCAATGGATATTAAACAAACACTGGAACTTCTTTATTTAGTGTTAAGAAGTCATATGTGCAAATAATGAACACAAAATACACAATATAATAAAGAGTCATATTACTAATATAATAGCCCAGATCCTCCGGTAACGCTCTGACGTCACCAACAATATAACTCGCGTCATAGCACTGCGAGACGTTAAACAGCATTATTTCATTGTTAGAAAACCTAAATTTCAATAATTTAAAAGAGTAATTGTCGTTCTAATTTCAAATTTTACTAGCTCTAAAATAGTGAAATAAAATTTTCTATCGATTGATATAAAATTTATCTCGCTATGATCAATAGTTCCCGAGAAATTTTAAATTGTATTAATCATATACAGTCAAACCCCGTTATAACGAACCCTCAACGGACCGACTCCGAAGTTCGTTTTAACCGAGGTTCGCTGTATCCGTATTTGCAAAAAAATCCCCTAACATGCTAAGATACTACTTCTATAATAAACGTTTTAATAACATAATATTTTCATTGGTAATTAGGGACAAACCAAGTATTAAATAATATACTCAATAATAAACAAACTAAACATTTACCTTTTTTACTTATTGGCTATTCCACTACATTGAAAAAAGGTGTTATTTTTGGTTGAAAAGTTTTCGATTTTATATACAACAAGTCAATTTTTATCCTCTATTTTAGACAGGTTCGCAACATGTTCGTCGATGTTTTCTGTGGCAAAAAATTGTTCAAAACGTTTTTGCGTCTGCAATTGAAGGTCATGGTTCGTCTTGTTCTTCCTACTGAAAACGAATCTACAATAGAGTTGTTTTTTTTTCATTTACTAATGCCACGATATCTTCCTCACTCACTTCTCCAGATGTAATGACATCGTCGTCACAACATTCGAAATGTTTGATTTCATTTTGCGAAAAAGCATTCACTCCATGCTTTTCTGCTCCGATAGAAAAAGCTTTTCGCTTGCCAACGTTAGCCATGATCACTGCAAAGTTCAGAGAATGATAAGCTAAGCAATTAAACAAAAATGGCAGAGAAAACACGTGATTGCACCTGAGTCGTCTGACCAGAAAGTCCCCCCCCCCTTCCCTGGTTGACACTAGGCCAGGTGTCCACCGGGGGGAGGAGGGGAGGTAGAAACTGTAAAGAGCCTTGCCTGTTGCTCCTTTGTCCCACTTATGGGGTTAGCAGCGTCTCAATAAGCGAGGAATGTGGTCTCTGAACCAGAGTATTTCATGAAAAAGGGGTAACTCTTGTAGAAGTTGGGTTGACTTGAGCACAATTAGTAAAGAATGTCCCTTTCGGCAAGTGAAAAGTTTGAAGTTTTAGAAATTTTCAGTTCGCTATAACCGAGTATCTAGCGTTTGCTATTCGTTGTAAACGTGTGAAAATACATTATTAACATAGGGCTTCAGTTGGGACCATGTGAAAGGTTCGCTGTAACCGAGGGTTCTTTATATCCCGGGTTCGCTATATAGCGGTTTGACTGTATTTCAAATTAATTTCCGTTTTTCAATAGAAAGTAGTAAATTACGTCAGTGGTATATCATGCACATGATATAGTTTGGAAGCCACGATGCACGATGGATTTCACGGATGGATACCACGATGGATTTTTTGGATGCCACGATGATTTTTTGAATAAAGAAATATGTAAATAAAAAAAAATATTTCCTGTCGTAAAACATATGTTTGTTTTATTTGTTTTCAATCAATGTTAAATATTTCTCCCTCATACATATATATTTAAACACCTCAAAATTTGAGGGGAAATCTCTCGAATGCATAAGCAATTTGCACCCATCATGGTATGACGGGTGATTTTCTAGTTAGCAAATATTTTTAATACTAGAAAATCATCCGTCATGATATGATGGTGCAAATTGCCTCTTCCTTCGAGAGATTTCTCGTCATATGTTTAAATTGATATATATGCGAGAGAAATGTTTAACATTGATTGAAAACAAATAAATTAAGCATATGTTTTATGACAGGAAATATTTTTTTATTTACATATTTCTTTAATCAAAAAAACCTCTTGGTAAACAACATTCAGTGTGAAGTATTTTTCGTTGTTTAACAATTTTCCTTGTACTTCAGATGTTTCTGTGTAAACTTTAACGTTGCCAAAATATATTATGAAACTATGTCATCACAAATGCACTAAATAATTAGATGCATCATGGCGTCCAATCTATATCACTCGCATGATATATCACTGACGTCATTTACCACTTTCTATTAAAAAACGGAAATTAATTTGAAATATAGGATTAATGTAATTTAAAGTTTCTCGGGAACTATTGAGCAAAACGAGATACCTTTTATATCAATCGATAGAAGATTTTATTTCACTATTTTAGAGCTATTAAATTTGAAATGAGAACAACAATTACTCTTTTAAATTTAAAATTACTGAAATTTAGGTTCTATAACGTTGAAATAATACCGTTTAACGCAGGGATGGGCAAACTTTTACAGTCGCGGGCAAAAAATCGAAAAAAAAAGTTTGGCGGGCCAAGATAAATTTTTCTAAAATTTTAAAAACAATATACAAGTATTACAATTTAAATATGTTATTGAGATGAATGAAATTGCGATTTCATTTTTAAAAGTTCCTTATATTGAGGTTCGAAGTGAGATGTACTGATTCTAAGGAACGAGGCTAAATGCTCATCTGTCAGTCTACTTCTGAAATAATTCTTTCTAAGGTTCATAGTTGAAAACTTGTTCACATATATAAGATGAAGCAAATATAGCACTAATTTTCTGGGCGTGAGATATTAAATTTGGGAAACTTACTTTCGATAATGATTTGTAAAACTCTAACTTTGGCATATTTAGAAACGACTGCTTGAGGTGATTGTTAGATTGCAATTCAATAAATTCAAGCTGCAAATCTGACCTCAGTGATTCACAATTTACGTTGAAAGGCATGGTAAAATTATCCAATTCTGTTTGAATGGCACTGAAATCTTGAAATCTGCGTTCGAACTCAAAATGCAGTTTTTTCAAGCCATCTTCATAATTCTTAAGCTTCTCTTCATTTACTGAGGGTATTGAATTTAACCTCGAGAAATGAGACAAGTCGTTCTTAGCTAGCTACCCAGCAAACAGATTAAGTTTTAGTTGAAAAGCTTTGAGATGGGCCCAGATATCGTCGATAAATTGATTTTTCCCTTGCATCTTGACATTCAAGTTGTTCATATGACAAAGAAGATCTGTGAAAAATGCAAAGTCCGAAAGCCATTCTGTATCTTTATTCTGTATCTGCTGTCTGTTTATTGATAGCTTCTATAGAATAAGCACTGCGAGTAATGTACAGAAACACATCGTTGCGATGTGGTTGAATGCGAAGAACAGAATGATTTTCAACAGAAATGAAACCGGAAATACCATCAATAAATCAAATAAAAAAGAACATTACAACCAGAGGGCGCGAGCGAAAGGCAGACGCACTGGCGCCAACACTGTCTGTGCTTGCTATTTCCGTCGATTTATGTTTCGTAGAACAAAAATAGAGAAAGTAAAAAGAACATCAGTCCTTTGAAAAAAAAATATATATAATATTTAAACAAAGTAGAAAAGGAGATGGATATATAATATATAAATTATATTTTCTTTTAATTTCCGTCGGACCGGCAAATTAAAATTCTATCCGCGGGCCGGAGTTGGCCCATGTCTGGTTTAACGTCTCGCAGTGCTATGCCGCGAGTTTTATTGTTGCTGACGTCAGAGCGCTACCGAGAGATCTGGGCTATCAGTAACTAGAAAATCACCTGTCATAGTATGACGGGTGCAAATCGCCTCTTCATTCGAGAGATTTCCCGTCAAATCTGACGTGCTTAAATAGATATATATGCGAGAGAAACGTTTAACATTGATTGAAAACAAATAAAATAAACATATGTATTATGACAGGAAATATTTTTTTTTACTTTCTCGTATACGAAGTATACAAAGAGAAAGTATTGTAATCGTCAAAAAATTCGAACTCGAGATTTTGACGAATCTCCACGTTTTAGACCTTCCTGAGTCCGAAAAACACAATTTTGGAATTATGTCTGTCTGTCTGTGTGGCTGTCTGTCTGTGAACACGATAACTCGAAAACTATTAGAGCTACGGGGATGAAATTTGGTATGTGATCTTTAAAGAATTTGTGGTGGTTTTATCAAATTTACGCAAAAAATCCGTCAACGGAAGTCTGTCTGTCTGCATGTTCGAGGTCGCGGAACGCTATAACTCAAAAAAACTGAAAAGCCAGATGGATGTGTTCTGAATACACTGGTTTTAATGCACAATGTAAAGGTCCCATAAATTTTGTCAACAAGTGTTACCGATTCGTCGGTCCGCATAATTTACTCTTTGAAGAGAATCCGTCGTCTCTAATAATGCACGTACTGGCCACTCTGTTAGTTTAATACAGTCATCTTGGCTCACCGCCCCTCTCGAATGTGCGAATTGAATTATGAGGTTCTTTTGTTCTTTTCTTTCACGCCGAAACATTTTCAAGAGTTGCATTATCGATTGGTGGTTAGTTTTATTTTGTATATTTGCAATGCATTTTGATTTTGAAAATATTTTACCTTCTGACAGAATGAGAGTAGTTGTTAAAAGCAAAGTTATAAAGTAACAAACCACAAAATTAGTGTCAATTGATCATCAGCTCTGGTTTTTTCATGCTTTTTTACTTACACCTCATGTGCATTATATTTTCAGTCCGCCAGCCATCGAGAATAACAGATTCGGATATTGCTATGTTTTAAAAAGGCCTGATGTGCTACATAATAGATAAATTGAAATCTGGCATGGTTCTAATCATCCATGGTGAGGGAAAACAGCACCCTTGGGAAAGTATACGAGAAAGTTTAGGGGAGGCCACTCCCGCTGGTTTGCTTACATATTATTTACATATTTCTTTATTTTAAAAACCTCTTGGTAAACAACATTCAGTGTGAAGTATTTTTCGTTGTTTAACAATTTTCCTTGTACTTCAGATGTCTTTGTGTAAATTTTAACGTTGCCAAAACATATTATCACATTATATCATCACGATTGCACTAAATAATTAGCTGCATCGTAGCGACCAAACTATATCACGCGCATGATGTACCACTGACGTAATTTACTACTTTCTATTAGAAAACGGAAATTAATTTGAAATATATGATTAATATAATTTAAAGTTTCTCGGGAACTATTGATCATAGCGAGATAAATTTTATATCAATGGATAGCAAATTTTATTTCACTAGTTTATAGCTATTAAATTTGAAATGAGAACAACAATTACTCTTTTAAATTTAAAATCACTGAAATTTAGGTTCTCTAACAATGAACTAATACTGTTTAAAGTCTCGCAGTGCTATGGCGTGAGTTTTATTGTTGGTGACGTCAGAGCGTTACCGAGAGATCTGGACTATTATATTAGTAATGCTCGTTCCCATTCATGTTCAATGAAGATATTATCTATATTTTTAATTATTGCATCGACTTATAAAACTGCTACTACTCATGTTCAAGGAAAATATTATTTAACTAGAAAATCACTCGTCATGGTAGTACGGGCACAAATCGCCTCTTCATTCGAGAGATTTCTCGCCAAATTTGACGTGTTTAAATAGATATATATGCGAGAGAAATGTTTAACATTGATTGAAAACAAATAAAATAAGCATATATTTTATGACAGGAAATATTTTTTTTATTTACATATTTCTTTATTCAAAAAAACCTTTTCCGTAACCTCCGTAAACAATATTCGTGTGAAGTATATTTCGTTGTTCAAAGAACGGAAATTAATTTAAAATATATGATTAATATAATTTAAAATTTCTCGGGAACTATTGATCATAGCGAGATAAATTTTATTTCACTATTTTAGAGCTATTCAATTTGAAATTAGAACGACAATTACTCTTTTAAATTTAAAATTACCGAAATTTAGGTTCTCTAACAATGAAATAATGCTGTTTAACATCTCGCAGTGCTATGGCGCGAGTTTTATTGTTGGTGACGTCAGACCGTTACCGAGAGATCTGGGCTATTATAATAGTAATTTATTGCATTTATTTATATACACACTAGCTGCATGGCCCGGCGTTTCACGGGCAATCTTGAATAATGGGATATTCCCGGGCGGAGAGAAGTGAGATCATGTGAGGCCTTGGGATCCATATTTTCATATGCCCGGCTCCGTTTTTTTTCAACAAATAATGTCACTTACTTTCCCCAACAAATGTAAATATTAATTCAAATCTAGTCTTTTTATTACTAATTTTCATATGCCCGCCTCCGGTTTATTTTTTTACGCATATTGTCGCTAACGTAAACGTTACGTTTCCCCCAAAACGTAAAAAATCCTTTGAATCCTATATTGTTTAATTAAAATTTTTAAATCCAACCTTTTAATTACCTTATAGCCCAGCATTTCTCGGAATCCACATTTTTTTCATATTCCCGCCTCTGTTTTTTTTCCTACAAATATTGTCACTAAGCTTCCCCAACAAACGTAAATCTGTTTGGAATCCTCTCTTGTTGGATTAAAACTTTCATTTCTAGCCTTTTTACTACCTTAAAGCAGTTTGGTTTGAATGAAAATGCGAGAATTCTTTTGCTTATAAATTAAAACAGATTAGCATGATATTTGTTTTGCAAAAGAAAAAATAAAACGAATAATAATGAAAAAACGGATTAAAAATGAATAAATATTTTCCCCCAACAAACGTAAACGTTGCGAAACACCGTAGAAAAAGAAAGAAAAATGCAGGAAAACGATTTTTTTTCAATTGTTAATAAATCCAAACACAGAAACTCGCTCAAAAAAAAAACTTCCGTTAAATAAATTAAAAAATGCAACACCGGATGCGAAAAATAATAGTAGAGAAAAAAAAAAAGAATCCGCCGTGAATGAATTCACCATTCTGCCAATAGATGGCAGCACGTCAATTCATTCATTTTGACGTTTTTAATTAATATCTTTTTAACTAATTGTAATTTCGGAATTTAATTGGACTAAATGGATTCCTTGGATATTCCCCATCTTTTGGTACTTTCCGCGTGCTTCTCCGTTCAGCGGTTCGTGAGAAGATAGCCGGACATACATACATACGTTTGTTTACCTTCGACTTTTAATAGGATAGATTGCTTCTCCGTCCACTGAAAATATTAAACATAATAATTATATGTGGCCAAGTTAATCGCGACCATAATTACTTTTTTTATAATGTGGAAATCAAAGGAGGAAAAAAGTCAAGCTGGTATCATTGACTAAATACTTTTTTTTAATTTTATGATTGTTAAAGTAAAATCACCAGCCGTGGACCGAAGCAAGAGAAAGAATAATTTATTATATACAAAAGCAGAGGTATATGTACATTGAAAGTAAATATTAACCAATAAGAGAAGAGCGCGCTTCTAAAAATAGAACATGACATCATACACCAAATAGTGAGACAGGAAGTGGATGAGTAATTGATGCGATGCGCGATTACAGATTGAATATGAAATCATAACAATGATGGTGAAAAAAAAATCGTACAAAAGATTTTTCGTATAATAATCTAAAAAGTTATCACTGGAAATTAAAATTTCAATATCAAACAAACAATAGTGGCGTCACAGGAAGAAAGCTGATTTCGAATGCTTTCAGGGGATCCTTCATTGATGCTAATCGAGAATGACTGATTTCCTAACCCACAGATTCAATCATGTTCGGCTGGGACTATACAACATAGTCAAGGGGAGAAAAATCAACTATCGGAAACTAGTATAATGTCACTTCTACTTCCTGTTATAAAGTTATTAATTAGTACAGTGAAACCTCTTCGAACGGACACCCCTACATAGCGGCCACCCTCTTAACGGCCAATTTTTCGTGCCTCGGATTTTTCGGCCCATAGACCTAATGTTAAAATAACCCCTAGCAACGGCCACCCAACACCTTTGAACGGCCGCCGGGTGGGTTCGCCCATCCCATTTAACAAACGTATCGGCTAGAGATTTACTTTTTAAACTGGAAAACGAACTTGAAAAAATGGTTTTTTTCCGAGAAGGGTAAAAACTTAAAATAGTCACAAATTGTATCCTTTTTTAAAAAAATGTAAAAAATTATTAAATAAAGTCTATTTTCTCTTTAGATAAGTCTCAAACTTCATTTTAAATAAGAAATATGTGTCAGACTTGTTTATATTATGTATTATAGCAATTATCTTGTAATTGTAACGAAACCCTTCAGAGCGGCCACCCCCTCTAAGCGGCCAATTTTTCTCGGAACGGAGGGGTGGCCGCTCAGAGAGGTTTCACTGTATTACGATTTGCCTTAACGCCCTAGCCCATATTTCCACCAACTCATTCGTTGGTAGCTGCTAGAAACCGTTCAGAGGTGGAAATTGAAAAAGATTGTTTCAGATAAAATAAAGTAAAAAAAAAAAAATGTTATGTAGAAATCATTACAAGCCAAGAGAACCCATAACTTTACTATTCAGCGCACTCCCGATTATCCGGGTTAATCACCGGGAGGGATCGCACGGACAATAGAAAAACACGGATAATCCGAAAACTCCTTTTTATTAAAGAAAAAATCAACATCAGTACAAAAATATAAAATTTACTTACATTTGCATACTGTATAACATCAAACTAGGAATTTTCCTTTTAACATTTACTGCTTAAAAAATCTATAATGCGTCTTTGCTTCTGCTGTTTGTTCATCTCTTGTCGTTTATCGACACATCTTTTACGAACCGCAGTAATGTCGCTGTAATCAAATCCTCTTCGTCCCATATAATCTAACAAAGTTTCCACAGATTGTAGAGCAGCAGAATGAGAAATTGCATTTCCCTTATTTAGTACATCTTCTGCATCAATACTAGCTGATTCTCCATTGTCAAGTTTTTGAAGGATTTCTAATTTTTTGTTTAACATTTAAAACCTTTCGTTTCACACCACTCATTTTTACCAGCAAAAAATTTCCCGCTAGTAACTATCGATAAACAAGACGCAAAAACTAAAGGAACACGTGCCAAAGTGAGAGAAGACGAAGAAGTTAAATTAGGGGTTGAACCGGTAGAGATTGCACCTGGAGGAAGAAAAAAAAAAATCGATTCTTTAGCCTCCGCCGTCACGGCTCACTAGTTTCACAGAATGAAACTCTCCATTGAACATCAACATCGATTTCACATGCATGATAAGCGTGAAAATGTTTCTCTTTAAAAATTTTTTTGTGAGTCCGGAATGAGCACAGATAATAGAGAGTATACTGGAATTAGACGTTTCTGCTGGGTATTAGTGCTTTAGCATGTCTGCTAAATGAGGACTGTTATTTGGTAGCCCGAATGTTACTGACTTTTATTACATTACTAGAAATATCCACACGGCGTTGCCCGTGGTATTATGACCTCAACAAAATGAAAAAAAATTCCCACATACAATTACATAAATAGAAGTTATGAAAACGAAATCAAAACAGAAAAATATATATCATTGATTTTGTCCGCTTCTTTTTCCTGAACAGTAGGAAAGCAGTACCGAGCACGTTAATCCGAAACAATATCACAATGTGAAAATCGTTACACCGCAGCAAGAAAAGTACGCGAGGCAAAGAAATAAGTTAAGAAGCACTTGAAAATAATAATCGAAGTCATTGAGTAAATAAATCATCTCCGCTTAGAAGCAACACGAAAGTTTATGACGACATCTGCCGCGAGGAATGTGACATCCTATCGGATTGCAGAAATGCATTCTGGGAACTGAAAGTAACCTTGGGGCGAAAATTCCGATTCGGATCTGCCAGAGAAAATGTTTGGACTGACCAATAAAAAAATTCATAGAAAATCGGAGGAAAAAGATATTTTAACCGTTTTTGTTTCAAAACAGGGATAAATATTCCGGTTGTTACCTCAAGAAAATCGAAAATGATAGCGTTATTAGAACGTCGGATGCAAGAAAATAAATGAATAAAAAACGAATGTTAAAAATGTAAAGGAAAAGTGACTATTATTTAAAAATTTCTCAAAATTCAGTAAATTACGTTGGAAATTCAAAACAAACTTCATTAGAACGAAAATTGTTTGGTCTATTCGATTGTGTATCTTTTTTTTTTTTCGACGATTATCAGAAATGATACTCTGGACGAAAATGTGTGAAAATTCACCCAAAACAACACAAAACATTAAATAAAAAAAATTCTAAATTAAATTTTAAAATTCGGGCTTCGAGGTGCATTGAGTCACCATTACGACTACCTGTGTGCCAAATTTCATGGCTGTAAGTGCGACAGATTCGTCTGGACATCGCGCGCACACAAACATTACCTCTTATAAGTATAGATTTGGATAGCTTTACTATTATATCCGAGATGGTTTAGTTAATAACACTTCTAGATCTACAGTTAAACATTAATTGGAATTGGGTTATACAGGGTTCCCACTTATATCCATTACACATCCTTTAACTTCTAAACGGTGACAGCTTAGGCCATAAAGTTGGTGTCTAGGTATAGTAAAAAGGCTATGCGCTACTCGATTAGACAAGTTACAACGCCATCTATCGACAAATTTTGGAATTAACGGTCCTATCTAAAAAACGGTACAAGATACGGGGAAAAAGTCAATTACAAAACTGTTGCGCGTCTTCGATTTAGTACGAAAAGACACCTTCAGTGCAATAATGCTAAGAAGAAAACGTGTAAAATGCGCACTTGTTTGCTCGCATTTTCGGAAATTTTGACGTCATATGACACGAATAAAAGGAGAAAATGTTATTTTTCGGGCACAAAATGACCCCATTATACTTTTTCTTGTGGAAATAACTCAAACAGAACCTTTCCGCCAACATTGCAGGACGTATTACTGTTGCTTGTGTTTGCGCACCAACTGTATGCTAAAACGCGTGCAAATTTAAATTTAAACAAGGACTCAAATCTGCATTGTAGATGACGGAGAGCACTTTGAACACCGAAAATAAAGGTAGATTGTGATAACTAATTGTTTTATCTCGTTTTAACCCCTTTAGAGACGTCACAGTTTCGGAAATCGAGAACAAACAAATGTGCACTTTAAACGTTCATTTCTTCGTATTAATATATATAATGCACCTCTTTGTACTAAATCGAAGACGATTTTGTCATTGACCTTTTTCCCGTATCTTGTACTGTTTTCGAGATAGGACCGCTAATTCCAAAATTTACCAATAGATGGCGTTGTAAGTTGTCTCATCGAGTAGCGCATAGCCTTTTTACTATACCTAGACACCAACTTTATGGCCTAAGCTGTCACCGTTTAGAAGTTAAGGGGAGTGTAATGGATATAAGTGGGAACCCTATATATATAAATGCAAATAAGAACATTTTTTAAAAGCTTACAATTTTTTCAAAGCTACACAAGTATAATTCTTTGACCCCTCCTCCCATAGACGGTGATAGGGGATCACAGGTCTTGTCTTTAAATAAATGGAGAAGGAGGCCATCAGTTTTCAGTTTTAGGAGCACTGGAAATTTCGTTCACCAAACAAGTTAATAAATCAGAGAACTTACTGATCAGCCAACTGGCGGGCTTCTCGAGCTATTTGCGACAACCTGTTCGACTGCTGCCCAAGTCTGTCCTTCCTGTCCAGCGCAGACAGGTAAGCGTCTCTCCCCTGAGTGTCCAGATACTTGCGCGCAGCTGCAGCGGCATCCTTCGCCTGCTGTATCGCGTCCTCTGCCAGGGTGATGTTGTCCAGGCCGTACCTGCGATACTCCTCCCCTTCGTCCAGTCGCTCTCGGACTTTCCCCGCAGTCTGTCCGATTTCTTTGATCCTCTTGCGGAGCTCATTCAGCTGACTAATTAAGCTGCCATCGGCAACTGGGAAAAAAACATTAGTTTAAGTTTAGAACCGTCACTTGCTTGTGTTGGCATTTTATAAACAGGAATGACCACGTACTCACACCTATAGTTGGTAGATATATTGAGTGGATTACAGCAGATGATATTACATAATTTCATAAAAATCTCCATTCGACTGAAATTCTCCCCAAACAGTAAATACCAATACAGTAGAACCCCAGAAATCCGAAATTTCGGATAATCCAAACATTTTTTAAAAAATTTTCTGAATTTTTTTTACTGAAAAATGAAGAAAAAATAATTACGAGTCAGAAACAAAGCTAATGTTTATTCCTGACTTAAAAGAAGCATTCGAATTGGTCTTCAACGATGAATACAGCACAATTAGTAGAACTAAACTCAGGTATCTTCTTTTTACCCTCAACTCTTTTGCCAGAGTACCGTACGACTCGCCGCGTGTTCTTTCCGTACGCCTTCACAGAGCACCCAGAGTCAATACTCTACAGCATTTGGTATACCATGAGTATTTTACCGAATTTCCCGGATAATCCGAATTCCCCGGAATCCGAACAAATGTCAGCCCTAATCAGTTCGGATTCCAGGGGTTCTACCGTAATTTCTTGGGCATATGTACTTCATTAAAAAATAGAAGCCAAGGCATCGGTATGAAATGCATCCGAACTCGAATGTTTATAACTTCGGTCTCATGAACTCAATCTCTACATCAACCCTTTATATCATACTTGCAATCTAGTAAATGGGCCACGGTGGCCTGGAGGTACGGTTTTGGAGCCAGAGTGTGAAACCAGGTTCCACTGAAGAACGGCCTGGTGCCCGATAAATCCGTCGGAATCAAATATACTCCCACTGGTGTAGCGCGCAAGTTTAGAGTGGGGGTGCCGAATCAGGTGTCGTCCTCGTCATCTGACATCGGTTCAGAATTATAAGGTCTGTAACAAAATAGCCTTCGCGTTGCTTCAAAACAGGACATAAAAGAAACAAAGCCTCTGGTTTAGTCTGTCGGTTATAACCTCTCAAAATAACCGGTTTTCGGTTTTTCAGGTTTTTTCACCTCTGGTTTAACCTGGCGGTTATAACCTCTCAAAATAGCCTGTTTTCGTTAAAAAAAAAAACAAGCACCATTTGTAGTCAATTTTTTTTAAATATTGTTTTTACAATCCATTGGCCAATATTTATCTGTTCATAAATACTCTTTCAGTAATCCGCCAACCAACAGACGTCTCGAGGAAGAGGTTGTCATTGATTGGCCTAAGATGATGAAATTCAAAGCTTTATAACTTAGTAAATTTTAATCTAATCGAACCTAAAATCGAGCCCATTTCCAATGCGGTTTTTTTACCCGATTATTGTACTTTAAAAAAAAAATAACCGGGACAAAAAAATAACCGAAAAAAAATTGAGATTTTTCCCGAACTATATAAAATATGTGACCAATAGATCAAAGCACTAGAAGAAACTAAAGAACTTTGGCAGGTAAATGTTCAAATCCCGACAAGATCTGTTACAAATAAGTTTCGGCTAGAAGCATTTTTTCAAGTGCTAAAAGTTTTACGATATCTATTGTCACTACATGGAATAATGGAATGAAAGCTTTTGTTACTAAAAATCCCCCATAAAAATACTGTTTCGAAAAGAAAAAACAGAAGCTTTTTGCTAGTAGAAAATAAACTATCTACAGATGACAGATGAGATCAACGATGATTGTCATCCCAATATTTGATACTGAGTCTAACTGGTGACTGAAATATTCTAAAGATTTCAGTCTCCAGTTAGACTTTATAAATAGAGCACTGTAGACTTTAGACTTCATAAATAGAACAATTACTTGCTTTCCCAACATTGCAATTTGATGGTGGAGATTTATATTTATTGTTAATTTTATATGCTCATGACAACTGGTGGTGGTTCAACAGCCAAGAAACAAACAGAACTGGAAAAAGATACTTCTAAAAGTTAGAAATACATACATTCATAAAACATCATTGGATGGGATAACTGAATTTTTCAATACACCAATTGTATTTATTCTTCATTCGATATTATCAAAATAACTGCATTTGAATATTTTATATCCATGATCAAATTGATAGCTGATTGGCCTCCTGATATCTGCACATTAAAATTCTTTTGAAGATGCAGTTTGTGATTAACAGGTTGAAACAATATGCTTTTCATATATCATCAGTAGAATCGGAAAAGTACAATAAAGAGCAAATGATTATCTCATAAAAATTTTAATTTGGCTCTTAATTTTAAAAAAAATTCCAGAAAAAATTACTAATAAGAATCACACATTTAAAATATATAAAACTGCATGAAATATTTATCGATGACAAAAAATTCAGAACTTTTTTTGCATTTTCAAAAGTTATAAATAAATATACAGTGGACTCTTGTCCAACATAGGGGTGGGGGTGCGTTCCGCATAATAGGAAATCGTGATATACAAAACATGCATCATCAGACAAATTTATGCAAGTTCAAACACATTCTAATATGTAACTAATGCGATATTACTTTTTATTTAAAAACTATCAATTTCTCTATTCATATACAAGGTGTCCCAGAAACATGAAATTACACTTTGAACAACTACATAAATAAATAATAATAGAACTACATAAATATAATAATAATACAACTACATACATTTTAAGCTACGAAGCTTGCATCCTTTCTAAATTGTCTCTCGTACCTTTACTCTAAGATTCAAAGCATTCTTTCTTTAAGATTTTACGTCATTTTTTTGAGCTAGTCACTTCACTTAACATCTATATTAGCAGCTATTTAATCGGAATCGTATGACTTTGTCTATTCGATTCCCACAGCTGATATGTAGATATACTGATTATTAAGAGAGTATATATGCTTGTCTCTACTATGTCATTTTTATACGGTCTGTAGGTACTCTAAGCATTCTCTCCTCGGAGAGACTTCAGTGCTATGTAAGCTGTTTCTGGTACTATACCTATAAGATGTAGGACAGGTGTCAGCCCTGTAAAATGGAAATGTGGTAATCTGTAAATATGTTCTTAAATGTGGTCTTCCAAATAAATGTCTCTTTTAACTTAAGTTTCGTCATTCCTGAAATAATAAGAAACGCTCTATCTCATAGAAATTCCACTGCAAAAAGCCAGGACGCTTTTAGCTTATTATCCAACAGCTCTTCATAACTAGTGTTACTCAAGCTGCCTGTCTCTACTACAAGGATTACAGTTTTTATGAATCTAAATAAGAATGAGACTAACAAGTGATATTGGCAAACTCGCTTCCTGTGCCTAACAAATAGCATACATCCAAGTTTCATAAATTAATTTATACAAATGTGGAATTTTGTCAGTTATCAAATGTATTCAAATTGTTGAATTTTATAGTCCAGGCATTGTGTGTTGATTAAAATTGACTGATATATTGCAATGTATTGCTAAGCAAGTCAATTGGCAACATTCTCTTTTAACACTTTGTGGCTCAGCGTTCCATTGTACGGAACACCCACTTGACTAGCTTTTCAAACTGTTAAATTCAACTATAAATGGCAAAAAATACGTGGAATTCTAAACAGAGGCTGCAAAAGGCAGTGCCGGATTTTACAACTATAAATGGGATAAATGAACAATTGTAGGAATTGCCCGAAAAAACACCAATAGCGGTGTTCCAAAACATTTTCTTGCATCACTGCAATGCTCGCTTAGTCACACTTTTCAGAGTTCTAGTGGCGCAGTGTTCCTGCTCATGAAACTTTCAGAGTTCTAGTGTTGCAGTGTTCCTGCTCATGGAACTTTCAGAGTTCTAGTGGCGCTGTGTTCCCGCTCATGGAACTTTCAGAGTTCTAGTGGTGCGGTGTTCCAGCTCATGGAACTTTCAGAGTTCTAGTGGCACAGTGTTCCAGCTCATGGAACTTTCAGAGTTCTAGTGGCACAGTGTTCCTGATCATGGAACTTTCAGAGTTCTAGTAGCGCAGTGTTCCCACTCATGGAACTTTCAAAGTTCTAGTGGTGCAGTGTTCCCACCCATGGAACACCCACAAAATCAAAATGGCAAGTGCAAACTTTATAAAATTTTACCTGCATACTCCTTTAGGTCCAAATAGACTGCCTACAAACTTTTTTTAGTCTGAATTTAAACTTTAAAGGGTAGCGTGCCGCAAAGGGAGTCCTTCGTTCTGATGACCTGTTCACCCAAATCCCATCAAGACAGACCCTCATGTTACGATAAATGTGTTGATGCTTTATCCTGTGCAAGAAGTAACCATTTTTCATTTTCAAGCATTTCTCGAATGCATAGCATTACACATTTAAGTAGTAAAATCAGGTATATTCTCAGATAAGAAATTAATTAATCCACACACTCAGGAATTATCTTACAGAATTAATGCCTGACTAGTTCACTTGGTGGTCCATAGTCAAATGAAGATTATTAGTTGCAGAGCAGCTGTAGTTGTGATGTTTGATTGAGGCAATATTTTGAAAAAGCATCGTTTTAATGGTAAAAATTGATAATAGTAAAAAAATGGCTAATTGTTGTATTGCAAACATGAAATCCGATAAGATTCCACATTTGTACTCATTAATCCTCTGCGTACGGCTTGATTTTGATACATACAGGTTCTGAAATACGGGGCATTTTTAACAGGATTTAAATGCAGAGCAAATGACAATGAAATAGATTTTTAGCGCCATCTAGAGGCAACATGAAACATGAAATAATGATAACTACAATATTTTAGGCCTCGAGAAAAAGCGGGATATGTATTGAACAAATAGGAAATAAACTTATGCACGCTATCTCACATGACCCGTATTAGAAGACAGATTTCGCATCCAGTTAAAATCGCAGAAACCATTAAGCGGAGGATTAATGCTATTCATGTAACGTATATTTTAAATTTTTAATGTAATACACAATAAACGATAACATAATACATAGACATAAAAAAATTTAACATTTTTTAGGGACACTCTTTATAAATAACAGGTAGGTGTATGTGTTTGCTTTTCTAAACAAAAAAAATTGCAAAAGTTAAATTTATCTCACACGTAATACATGACTGCTTATCGCGCTATTTGAGAATTAGTCACAATTATTTTTTCGCATTGTACGAGAGTCCATTTTATTTCGTTTGAACATTTCATTTAAATATTTCTATTAAAATAAATTCCAACTTTTTCTTTGTTGATGCAAAAATTCTGCACGACAAATGAACATTAAAAACTCACCTGCGGCTCTCTTGGCTTCATCTAACAAGTTGCCAATTTTTCGATCGGCCTCCCTGAGTTTTCGCTGAAAATCGAAATCTTCTACAGTTTCAGGATGATTTTTCAGCTCTTCCATCAACTGAGCCAATTCAGTAAGTTTGTCCTTATAGCGGTCGATTGCCTCTTCAAGAAGAGAATAGCAAGGTGGACAATCTGAAAGACAAAATATTCATCAGCAAATTAAAATGTAGGAATGTAGAAATCACAAGTATGATATTGCTTAACCAACGGTCGCGAACTTCATATTGGCGTGCATCGAATTATCGCATTTTTACTTTCTCGTATACGAAGTATACAAAGCAGTGGCGAATCCAGGATTAGGGTCTGGGGGGAGATGAGGTCATAAACATTTTGTATCGTAGTGACGAATATCAAACCTCATGGCTTATATAAACAAAAACACTTTAACTTTACAGACGTTCCTCTCCTGACAATAAGAATAATAAAGAACACTACAATACTTTCGATAATTCAATAAAAAATGCTATGAAATAACTAGCCAAAAAATGTTTTCGACCGCGCCAACGCTACATGTACAAGTGGAATGACTAGAAAAGTAGAAAATTTTTGAGCCTGTCAAGCCAGAAAGCAATGTTGTAACGATTTTATTACTATTTTTTTAAATGAAAATTAAGAATAAATAGTTGTAGTGATTTTAAATTAAATCAAGAATTTTGGTTTAGCTCTGGGGGGAGGGCTGCAGCCCGATAGCCCTTCCCCTGGATTCGCCACTGATACAAAGAGAAAGTATTGTAATTGTCAAAAAATTCGAACTCAAGATTTTGACGAATCTCCACGTTTTAGACCTCCTGAGTCCGAAAAACACAATTTTGGAATTATGTCTGTGTGAACACGATAATTTGAAAACTATTAGAACTAAGGGGATGAAATTTGGAATGAGATCTTGACACATAATTTGTAGGTTTCTATCAACAAGCTTTTGGACAAAATCTGTCAATGGGAAGTCTGTCTGTCCGCGTTCATGTGAACACTATAACTCAAAAACTTGAACAGCTAGATGGATAAAATTTCATACACAATTTTATCATCATGAATGTAAGTCCGCATAAAATTTTGGGCCAAATCCGTCAAAGGGTTGATGGTCTATCGGACTGTGTAATCGCATACTTGTAAAAATTATATCTCCTAAGCCCTTTGGCTTAAATAAATAAAAATTGATATGACGGTTGCTAACATTAATTGTAGATCTGTGCCCAATTTTCATCTTAATCGGTTGAAAAAAAGGGTTCAAATTGCATATTCAATTTTTTTACTTGCTTACTGGAAGTAATCTCTGCATGTGTGCAAGCTATTTAGTGATAGTGAACGAGGTCATTTTCTCCTGCTTGGTTTTCGCTCGCGCACGCCTTCGCATTAGAGGAGCTTGCTAGAGTGTGATAGAAAATAAATATCGCTAAGATTTAATACATACGCATCTCTTTGAATATGATTCTTCACCTAAATATTTTACAATCGCTATAATATACAATGAAAAACCTTCTGATAGTCATTGCATTCTGTGTTGCAGTAGGCTCGAATTTTTTTATCCACGCGGGGGGAGGGGAAACAGCACCTTTTGGGGGAATTATACGAGAAAGTTTAGGGAAGACCACTCTCGCTGGTTTAAAATTAGCACAGAATTTGATTTAATTTCCCATTTGAAGATATAATAACAAATATTTCTACTTAATTTGAAACACCTTAAGGGCATCTTGTCTTCTGTTGAAATACTTAATCCTAAATTTATTAATTTATTGAAATACGAAAGGGTCAAGAATGCAAACGAGATAAAATTCGCCAAGTCAGTAAAATAGCGTCAAAAAATGCGCCAAGTTTACGAAGGTCGTTCGCCGATACACAATATGGCGAGCATTTTTGCGTCATACTAAGATATGCAATTTCAACGCCTTTTTTTAACCGATTGAAACCAAAACTGAAAAGGGTCTACAATTAAGGTTAGAAGACCACACACGAAATGTCATTTATCTAAGTCTGTGTTAATGAGTTTTCGTGTACGCAAGTATGCGATTATACACAGACAGACAGTCAACTCCTCGATGGATTTCGTCCAAAATTTGATACGGACCTTCATTTCTTATGATAAAACTGTGTACCAAATTTTATCCAGCCAGCTGTTTAAGTTTCTAAGTTATAGTGTTCACATTAACCGAGGAAAAAAAGACTGACTTCCCGTTTACGAATTTGGTCCAAACTTTGATAGAAACTTACACATCAGATGTAAAGATTACATACCAAATTTCATCCCTGCAGCTTTAATAGTTTTCGAGTTATCCAAGCAGGGGGAGGGGAAATGACAAATTGTTGAGAAGTATAAGAGAAAGTTTAGGGGAGGCCACTCCTGCTGGTTAGGCTTATAAACTAAAATTTAATTAACTTTATTAAATCATTGATTAACTTTATAATGAGACACAAAAATTACGTAGAATCCATAAGCATCTCAAGTATTCTATGCCTAGATGAATGAAAACGACAGCCCCTTTCCAAAACAGGAGGGTCATCTTATTAGATAGCAAAGAAAATGTGACTCTTGAGGGGTTAATGACCATCATACCTTTATCCAATAACAAGTAGATAGGGAGGTTATGAGGGTATGCAGCTGATCTGCATAACAGCTGTTTCAAAAGACGGTTCAAAGCAAATAATTCATATTTGAATCAGCATTTTTTTTCCCCGCTGAAATAGCTAATCCCCTAAATCCATGCAATGAATTTTAACTTTGTCATAAGGTGGTAAATAAACTAGATAAAACATTATTAAACTTAACTAGTTGTAAATTTTGATTAATATATTTAAAGATATGGATGAAATTATATGATGAATTATATTATGAATATTATTAAAGATATTATTCTCTAAGACTTTTGTATGATTTTATCTGTGTTAGCAAAAGATTTTCTTCAATGTTTAGAGTTTTTATATACTGTCTATTGGCAAACAAGTAATGTATATAATTTTTTCATTTCTATTTCGATTTCGATTGATTAAGAGATTTTTACACAATTTATATTATTTTTCAAATACGAGATAAATGAAATGCACCTTTTATTTATATTTTTCTAATATATCAAAAGTTTCTTACCAAAAACTTTGATTTTCTGATTTCAGCCATATTTAAAGGATTAAAGTTTTCTGTGAAAATTTAGCTTAATTTCGTCAAAAAATTTGTAAATCCTATCATCTCAAAAATGTTTTATATGTTAATTTTTAACTTTATTTGCAGTTTTAATTTTTGCCCTACCTGGCATAAAGTTTCCGAAAAGAAAATGAGGAACACATTTCAAAAGAAACAAAAAAGGCGGGCGCAGTTTCGGTATTTGCCCTGACCGCCATTTTAAGTAGGTCACCACTGTAACCTGTATAAAACTGTAAGTGGCTTGCTAAGACACTGATGATTACTGGGCACGAAAAGCCACATTTTGCCCCGGATGCCATTTGCCCTTGCTACACAACTGATTTCAGCCTAAATCATTACTTCATTTTTATCATTTGTAACTGATGAGCCATGTTTATAACTTTCTGGTAGAAGAAATGATTACTGTAATCAGTTGAAAGGGAAATAATAAAAGCTGTATGTCAGTAAAAATAAATTTTTGAAAAACTTAGGAGTTTCTTTATTCCCTTAAGTATCTGAACTATGATTATAAATATTTTCCAGCCCGGAGCACCAAAATTAGTTATATATTCTATACATCTAATGATTTTTCATAAAAAAAACTATCCATCTAGGTCAGACATTTCCAATCTGTGCAGCGGCGAATCCAGGATTCGGCTCGGGGGGGGGGGGGGGGGGGGGGGCCAAAAAAATTTTTGAGGGGGGGGGGGAAATAAAAAAGATGAAAAGCCCCAACACTTAAACAAAAAAAAGAAAAATAAAA
>BGPR01007862.1:25392-37081 GCA_013235015.1 Araneus ventricosus | reverse complement strand
CGCTACGGTATTGTTGGTTTTATCAAATTTTGGACAACCATCAATTGGAAGTCTGTCTGCTCATACCATAAACACTATAACTCAAAACTTGAATAGCTAGATGGATAAAAATTTCATACATAATTTTATCATCAAGAATGTAGGTCCGTATCAAATTTTAAATAAACTGTCAAAGGATTGCGGGCTATTTGACCGTAATCACATACTTGTAAAATTATACTTTCTCCTCGGCCTTTTGATGATAAAAATTGGTATGACGGTTTCTAACACATTAAGTAGAATCTGCGCCTAATTCTTCATCTTAATAGGTTGAAAAAAGCAACTAAATTGCATATCTAATTTTTTTTACTTTGCGTACTGGAAGTAATCTCTGCGCATGTACAAGCTATTCGAAAGGATAATGAACAAGGTTACTTTCCTGGTTTTGGTTTTCTCTCATTGAGCTTGGTTAGAGTGTGATGAAAATAAATATTACAGATTTACCACATACGCATCTCTTTGAATTGATTCATTACCTAAATATTTTATAATCAATTATAATATACAATGAAAACCTTCTGATAGTCATTGGGTTACAGTAGGTTCGAATTTTCATCCACGCAGGGGAGGGAAATGACAAATTTTTTAGAAGTATACGAGAATTTTTTAGGGGAGGCCAATTCTGTTGGTTAGCTTATAAACCAAATAATCCATTAATTAATTAGCTTATGTTGACTCAAAATGATGTAGAACTAAGCATCCTGGCATTCTATGCCTTCTAGATGAATGAAAACGACAGCCTTTCCAAACAGGGAGTGGGTCATCTTATTAGATAACAAAGAAAATGTAACTCTTGAGGGGTTAATGACCATCATACCCTTATCCAATAACAAGTGATAGGAGGTTATATGGGTATGCAGCTGATCTGTATAACAACAGTGACGGTTCAAAAAAGTAACCACTCAAATTGGAGCATTTGAACTGAGATAACTGATGTATTCTATCTCTTTCAATTATAAAGAAAATCTTTCTACATCATACAGGGCCGTTCATATATTACGTATGCACCTAAGAGGGGGGGTTTGCGATTTGCTTATTTTGCTTATCAAGGGAGGGAGAGGGGAGGCGAGTGATGCTTACGTACACAATCATTCATTTCCGAAAATCTCTTGTAACGTGTAATAAATAATTTAATTTTAAAAAACGCTAATTTGAAAAAAATTCTAATTTGGCAAAGAAAAATTAAACTTGATTTTTTGTAATCTTAAATTGAAATTTCAAGGAAAATTAAACTTACATTTTTTTCAAATTAGTCCAAAATTTTTAAAAATTAGATTATTACTATGTCTTTGTAACGGGGTAGTTTGTTTACGTAATTATAAGGTGTGGTATAGATTTTATTTAAGGAGAAGGGGGGGTGGCGGTTTACGTAATTTATAAGAGGTTCAATTTAGCGTTTATTTTTGCTGAGAAGGGGGGTCAAAAATACCAAAAAACATGTTGACATAGATATTTGAACGGCCCTCTCAGATAATTCTTCACCTAGAAGGGAGTGATCGGAGTGGGGGGGGAGGAGGTGTCCTGTGTGCATGCTCCCCTTGAGTGAGGGTAAATGAAACATTAGTGGTTTCACGTCACATAAAGCTTCATATATGATGAAGGGAGTGAGAAAATAATGGCAATATCCACATCGATTCACTGCTTTATTTTATTTAAAAAAGAAATGCACACTTGACAGAGAGAACTCCAGTTAGCAGAGGCAGAAAAAATATACACTCATGCACATCTAAATACTAAAAGATATTAAAACTCCATTGGAAAATCAAAGGCTGTATAAAGTCTCATGAAAAATCAAAAAATATGGTGAGAATATAAAATAATAGTTATAACAAAGTCTTCACTTTAAAATCATAAAGAACTCTATTTTTTCTCTATAAGTAATGATTAAACACTTTGTAATAACCACTTCTACTTCTAGTTAAAGCCTTGATGATACTTCTAATAATAACTTAAAGGATGACTATATCCAGTATATGGTTTCCCTTAAACTTGATTTCTAATTAAAAAATAGTTTTGCTCCGCGATAGTTCAATTTTTCTTCATAGATGAGTTATGGCTTAGCTTCTAGATCGTCAGATTGTTTTATCTATAGCGTTCTCTTTTCTGCTTGTTTGTTTTGAAAGAAAAGTGAATTTTTTATCTCTTTCTTCTGATTATGGATTTGGTAATTATTTTGGATTTATGTTTCTTTATTTGGGTAGGACAAAATTCAGACCACATAGAAGGAATCAAATTTTGACTTTTTGTCATTCCTTTCTACAGGAAAATTTTAGTTCTTTTTTTAACCTAAAATGGGTCGGTTTCTGGATGAGTACGCTACTTTAGTTCATATCCATTTTGAAATACTTTAAAGTGTTCTAAGTCATTAGAGAATATTTGGTTTTTATTTTATAGTTTTTGTTGTGTTATTTTAAGTAAAATTTCTAGAATATAAAAAGTCATAATCCCAAACCATAAAAAAATATACATATGCATAAATAGTTTAAAGTTGAACGCGACACAGTCACAGAGACATTAAAAGACTCGGGGATATAAAAATCATTACAGTCATCTTAATAACATAAAAAACACATTAAAGATTTTGAATTAAAATGAATAAATCTAAAAAAAGCTAAAAAAATATTAATAGATTAAAAAAGTTGAGTACATTCAAATCACAAACTATTAAAAACACTAGATTTAAAAGTTGTGCTAACATTCAATCTTAAAACATGAAAACATATATAAAAATATCAAGTTCACCAGATAACTTGTCTGTTGCGTAACTAGGGTCTCAGCTTAGGGCGCGTGCCCTGGGTAAATTAAAGAATCAGCGTTGTTGTATTTAAAGAAAAGTGGTTTTTTTGAAGCTCTTTTTCCCAAGATCTTAAAATGGAAATGGTTTCAACAAAGTGTGAAAAATCTTAACACAAAGTCATTTTTACAACCTAAAACCAGTCTGCTACAAATTGCTGAAATGTTTCAGAGATTTTCACGACCCAACCCTATCAATGAAATTAAATCTTGTTTTAAAGGAAGGTCCTTTCTTTGAGTCTCTGGTAGGGTGTGGGGATAAGGAAGATGGTTAAGTGTGATTATCTCAGCAAGGTTTCTATGGTTTCACACGTTATGTCTGATTCATACCGACTGATATCAGTTTCTTTCGAAATGGGTACAAATTGCTCAAAAGTGGATTCTTATTTTCAAAGAAAGAGTGAAGAATGGAAAATATTCCTTCCATATTTTTCAAGCAGTCTAAGAATACTCTACCAACCTTTAAAAGACGTAACTCGATATTTACATTGTTTTTCAAGTACTGAATATTTGCATAATTTGTAAGAGGAAAATGCGATTGTGCTTATTTTAAATTTTATTTCAGCAAACCTAGATGCTGTTGTTCCATGCCAAGAAGAAACAAACAAAAAATACTGAGAGAAAGAAAAGACCGCATAAAGTTTTACAGTTCCTCGGTAAAAATTATCTCAGTCCGTATTGATGTTTAAAACATGATAAATGAAAAGTAGTTTCTTCTAACGAGAACGAATATATAAAGAAGAGAAATCCAATCCTGCCATAATTGGAAGCGTTTTTCTAGCCTGAGTTACGCTCATTGTCACCAATTAATTTTGTTAAAACACAATAAATTTTCCTTGACTGTACAAATCATTACTACCAAAGTCAACATAAAATAATTGTTAAATATTAAATATTGAGTCATTGCTTTTTTTGTTTGTAACTATGTTAAGTACATGTACAAAGATTGGGTACCAAGTATTGTAATTATAAATACTTTTGCTTTATTAAAAGCCAGAAGGTTAATTATAATACATTCCGGATACCCTAAAGCCTTCCAAATGTTTCAGAAATTGTATCGTTTTCATACACATAAATAATTCTAATCAAAATAATAGCGGAGTAAGGGACCTTACATGTCATAATTAAATTCAATAACGTTATAATTTTTAATTCATATTTGAAATCAGCATTTTTTTTTTTCCCGCTGAAATAGTTATCCCAAATCTTCATGCAATAATTTTAATTCTTGTCATAAAAGTGATACAAATAAAATCTAATAAAACTATTATTAAACTGAACTAGTTGTAAATTTTGATTATTATTAAAGATATGGATGAAATTATATGATGAATTATATTAATGATATTATTAAATATATTATTACACTAATTGATGTAAGATTTTATTTGTGTTACAAAAGATTTTTCTTCAATGTTTAGAGTTTTATATATACTGTCTATGGCAAACAAGTAATGTATATATTTTTTTCATTTTATCGTATGTGTATTGGTTTTATTTTGATTGAGTAAGAGATTTGACACATTTTATATTATTTTTCAACACAGATAAATGGAATGCACCTTTTATTATATTTTTCTAATATATCAAAAAGTTTCTACCAAAAACCTTTGATTTTAGATTTCAAAGCCTATATTTAAAGGATTTAAAGTTAGAATGCACCAAGTTTTCTGTGAAATTTAGCTTTACATTCTGCTAGAAGAAATTTGTAAAATCCTATCATCTTCAAAAAAAAATGTTTTATTGTTATTTTAGTTTTATTTGTACTTTTAATTTTTGCACTACTCCGGTATATAAAGCCAAAGAAAATGAGAACACATTTCTAAAAGAAACAAAAAAGTGGGCGTAGTTTCTGGTATTTGCCCCTGCGCCATTTTAAGAGGTACACTGTAACCTAGTATAAACTATCAGTGGCTTGCTACATTCTGATGATTACTGGGGAAAAGGCCACATTTTGCCGACTGCCATTTGTTCTATACACTAACTATCTTCAGCCTAAATCAACTTTCATTTTTACTCATTTGTAACTGATGACATTGCTCTTAGGTACTTTTGGTAGAAGAAAATGATTACTGTAATAGTTGAAATGGAAATAAAAGTGTATGTCAAAAAACTTATTTTGAAAAAACTTAGGAGTTTCTTTTATTCCTGCAGTATCGAATCATGATTATCAAATATTTTTCCAGCCCGCAGCACCAAAGTTAGTTTACATATTCTATACATCTAATGGATTTTCATATAAAAAAAGTCACTATCCATCTAGCTCAGGCGTTTCCAGGATCTGGCCTAGGGAGGGGGGTGAGGTCTGCACTTGAAATTAAAGACGAAATTTTGTATCGTAGTGGCGAATATCAAACTTAGACATGACACAAGCTTGAAACGAAAAAAGATGAACTTCATAAATAATGAATTGTGCCAAACATAAATACCAAGAAGTAAAATAAGTATGATTAAGTGAACAATAAAATAAATGAATTTCTACAAAAGTGCTGGAGAAATTAAAAATATTGTAAAATCATTATATAAAAGAGAATTAAGAATTATAAAATCCGATGCTAAAGAAACTGAAATCCACGTTTCTGCAGAGATGTGCCACGTCTGCAAAACTCATCATGGCTTATGTAAACCAAAACACTTTAACTTTACAGACTTTCCTCACCTGACAATAAGAATCATAAAGAACAATACAATACTTTCGATAATTTAATCAAAAGTACAATGAAATAGCTAGCCAAAAAATGTTTTTGACCGCGTCAACGCTACAAGTACAAATGGAATGACTAGAAAAGTAGGAAAATTGTCGAGACCGTCAAGCAAGAAAGCAATGTTGTCAAGATTTTATTATTATTTTTTTAATGAAAATTAAGAACAAACAGCTGTAGTGATTTTAAATAAAATCAAGAATTTTGATTTAGCTCTGCGGGTGGAAGCAGCCCGATAGTCCCCATACATTCACCACCAAATCTGTGGTACATGTGACACTGTGGGAAGACAGAAAACCAGTTAGGGGTATGTGGAAATAATATTGGTAATGGTAGAAAACCCAAAACATAAGAGATTAAAATAGGGAAAAAAACATAGAAATTTTTTCCCCCAAGTTTATATGGAAAATGAAATTTATGCAAGTTCGAAAGCCTACTGGGTGGACTACTTGTGGAAAGAACACCTTGGTCTTTGCGTACATTAGCAACAAATATTGCAGGAAGCTTGATGTAGCTCGAAACACGAGATTATATCAGTCTTCCTTTAAATCTGATTTTATGAAATCAGCTCCATGAAACAAGCTCAAAGATTAAATTGAAATAGTCTTCCATTTGTATAGTTGATTATCATGAAGAACCAATATTAGTTTTCATCATAACTTAATACAAAATTTTCATTTGTTAGCATGTGGAACTAATACTATTATAAACCAGCTGGAGTGGTCTCCCCAAAACTTTCTCACAGCCACTCTAACGTGGATGAAGGAAAATACACAGAGTAGCAGCAACATGGGCGATTCCCTAACAAAGGTGGGAAAACGAGCACACTGTTTATTGTGTCGTAAAATGGTGAAGAAAACGAATATGCAATTTGAACGCCTTTTTTTCCCACCCAAATGAAGCCAAAATTGAATACAGTTCTACAATTAAGATAAGAATACCACGTGTCAATTTTTATTTATCTATTCAATAGGGTAAGGAGTTATCATATTCACATGTGATTAAACAGACAGACAGATAGTCAACCCTTTGACGGATTTAGTGCAAAATTTGATATGGACTTATATTCCCGATTATAAAACTGTGAACCAAATTTTATATGCCTAGCTATTTAAGTTTTTGAGTTACAGTGTTCACATGGACACGGACAAACTTCCCGTGGACGGATTTTGTCCAAAATTTGATAGAAACCTACAAATTATGTGTAAAGACCACATACCAATTTTTATCCCTCTAGCTTTAATAGTTTTTGAGTTATCGCGTTCACAGACAGACATAATTCCAGAATTCAAAAGCAGAATTTTGATCTTTTCTGAAACAATGGTTAATAAGCGTATGAAGACATAATCTTAACCCTTTGCGAAGCAGTGTGCCAGCTGATGGCACACCTAATTTCATTCGCTTCTCAACCGTTAAATTCAACTATAAATGGAGAATAACAGATTTAGGATAGAGCTAATAGTACTGCTTTTAGAATTTATATAGCAGCCTCATGAAATTTCGTTTCGGAATAGGAATTATTAGAGATCAAGTTTGGGAAAATTCCTTAACTCAAAGATTAGAAATTTTTTCAGTTCTGAACGTCTACAATTTTAACAAATTAACTCGAAAATTTTCCTCCAATATTCTTGAAGTTTCAATTCATGGTTTTGTGTAAGATTCAACAATATATTTTGAGCGTATCAAGGTGGCTGTACCTAAGGGGGTTATCATATGAGGGGATGACCCAAAGGGGGACGACCCCTCCCCATCAGAATAAAGTGAGTTCTTATTAAAATTTTTTTGTAGATTCTATGTCTAGACAATAAACTAAACCCATTCAAGATGTTTTTCATTATGTTTCGAAAAATTTAATGCCTTGCGCCACAAAGAGTTAAAAATGGCAAACAAAAAAAGAATTCAAATTTCTCACCTTTACACACTGTTCCTCTACTAAACTTGTTGTCCCTGCATATATGACACTTGCGTCCTTCTCTGTTTGGTCTGCACTGGCACTGACCAGCAGTGTCACACTGTAAGGATGTTGAACCAGCAGGATCACACTCACACGCTGAAAAATTAAAAAGTCTTCATTACCATACATAAAAGATTACTAAATCTTAATATAAATAAAAGTCATTGTGGATATGTGGTTATGTATGTGGCTATGTTCCACATCTCCTCCTAAACCAATGGACTGTTTTCAACCAAATTTTGTACACTTATTATTTAAGACAAGGAGAAGACACTTATGAACTTTTCTAAGTCCAAAAGTTAATTAAACAGGCAGTTAATTAGAAATTAACCGAAAGCGTTTTTCCGCCGCAACTTTGGAGCAAATTGTACGACAAAAAATATTTTTATACCATCTTAAAGTTCAAAATTTTACCTTTTCAATGATACCAATTTTATATCTGTGACATTTTTCCTTCAATTTCTATTAATTTTTTAAAGTTTAATAAATGTTAATTACATGCAGACGGTTTTGATATAATAAATTTTATGTTGATTAATTATATTAATTAATTTTATGATGATTTTATAGCTACTCCGTTGCTAGGCAACGGTTAGACTTTGAACTAATATACCTTTATTTCTGAAATTTTTGCTTATTTTTATATGTTTTATATAAGAAGAGAGTCAACCTTAAACTTTTAAAAGCTCCAAATCTTATTAAAATTTTTAGTTAATTGGAAATTAAACAAGATTTTGGCATTTTCTATGATATTTTTCGAAAATTTGTATTATATCAAAAAAACCATTTCTACACATAAAAGTTTAAAAAATTAACTTTTCGTGACACAACTTTCATTTCCGTTCAATTTGTTGCCTTCACTTTAATAATTTTTCAAAAATTAAATTGTGTATAAAATTTACAATTTCTAACACTTTTCTTATTGGTGAAGAACAAGAATACATAAGAACTGTTGCTAGATCACATTCAAAGAATTTTGGATGAAGACGAATTTTATTGTTTTTATTCATATTTATTCTAATGCTTTTTCTCAATGAAAAATTTACTATGTAATTGTCCCAAAACATCCGTTAAAATCTTTCTTATACTGCAAGATTTATGAACAAAATTTGAAATACCTATGCAATAAATACTAATAACTTATGGAGAAAATTAGCTATCGGCGGTCTTTAAAAATCGTCTGGTTCAGCCGACATTCTCATTTTAATTAAAAAAACATTTCAGACGATCAAAGGATTTTGGGTATTGTAATTTTCTATACAAAAGTAATTTTTTTACCTCAAAAATATTAGACATGAAAGTATTTTAATCCCGAGCAATGCCATACATAAAAGATTACTAAATCATAAATGAAAACGAAACTTTAATTTTGAGGGAACTATTCTAGGGATTATTTTAACAGATTTCTGAAAAGAAATAAATCTTATTTTATTCAGTGTGTGAGTGGGAGAAAGAAAGAATCTTTAACTTCAGAATTTAATTCAAACATGAAAAGCACTCAAAACAGAGAAAGAATCTTTACGTTCATAAATTGGTTTTCAAGCTGTATTAAATTCCTTAATCAGTAGGAAAGACTGCGACTAGCATTATTATAATAATTCTCACAAATTGAACCAATATTAAGGGAAAATATCTTTTGTAAATCCATAATTGTTTACTTAATAATTTCTTGAAATGTATAACATGAAAAATTACTTTTAGAATGTTACAATAAAGATTCATTCAAATGGATGTTTATTAATATTAACAAATTGAAAAAACTTCTAAGAAAATACAATTGGTCAAAATTCAGTTTAAAAAGCTGCAACAATGAGTCTCTGGTCATTCTTCTTATTGACTTATAATGAAAGTCTTCTATGTCTTACACTTTTTAAATTAAAAAAATCTTGCATCAAGAAATAATATTTTAATTTAAGCTTTTACTTAATAATTGTAATTAAAAGCAAAATGAAATGGGAAAAATGATTTAGAACATAATAATTAGAATCTGTTTGCAAGAACACAAAAAAATACCCGTTTTTAATCAATCAAGATAATATAAAAAATGATAACTAAAACTTATACAAAACAATTGCCACAAATCTCTCCAATAAATAAGGATTTAATTTTTAAAAACAATGAGAATTCACCATAACCACTTTTATGAGCCAAAATATGTTCGATAACATAAAAATTTTTGATTTAAATAATGAAAATCAATATTTGATACAGATACAGTGGAATCTCCCTATAACGAAATCGCTTGGTTCCAGTAGAAAAATTCACTATGGAGAAAATTTCGTTAAATGGAGATTAGAGATTTCTGCAGTTATTTAAGTAAATGTTACAAACCTTTTAGTATGTGCGATAAGTTCAAAAATAGTTAATTATGACTTTCAATTAAAAATGAAGTAATATTTATTATAAACTTGTTAAAATTATACTAATTTTTATTGTATAAATAAAATGCTCGAAAGTGAAGACAATTCACCAATTTAGAGAATAATATGTACTAGTACGGATAAACATAAAATTCATATTGTCACATTCATTTGCTGTTTCCACCCCCACTCCACCCCGATTCTTGGAATCTTGACCCGTAGAAATGTTGCTCCCTCTGTAGAAACCCACGTCCCCACAACTGCATTACACTTCACATAGCATTCTATTGTTATGTGTTATCACTGGAATGAACAATGCGAGTGAGTCCAGAAACAGGCATGTGTGAGCGATTTGTTTGCACAGAAATTGGCAACTTTCTTCAAAAATGACAAAAATCGAAAAGATAAAGATCTGAAAAATTCCGTTGTAGGGAGACAACCACTTCGTTATATGGAGAATATTTTGAATGTTATTAGGTAGATTCCTTATAGGAACTCTACCTATTGCAATGGTTCTCATGACACGACTTTCGGAAAATTTCTGCAGATCTTCACCGATCATGACCCCTAGAACCCAAAACCACCCTTCGTTAAAAAGTTTATATATATATATATATATAGGTATATATATATATGTACAGTGGTACCTCCGAAAAGCGGACAGTCACGGGCCCAAAAGTTTTGTCCGTTATTAGGAGGTGTCCGCTATTGGGGAGGACAACCTTTTTATTAAAAAAGTTTTTGCACTTCTGTTTGATATTTGATTGAAAATTAAGCCTGCAATTTTAATTAAAAAGGAAAAATTAATTAGGTAAGAAAAGAATAACTATTTACTACTTTAACTTTTAATTGTGTGCTAATCCTTTTATCTTGCATTAAATAATCCCAAAATACATTGCATAGTATTTTAATTACTACTTGAAAAAAATCTGTTGACAAAGTTTGATTTCTCTTTTATACTCAGCAAACTTGTTTTTCAAGGTGAATTTTCATAGGATTTGGCTTTGCTAGTCCCTCGGAATCTTCATTGTTCAGAAAGAACTGTTTTAATTGTTCGCTGTATTTCAGTGCTTCCGAATAATCTTTGATTTTGCAGTCTTCCATTGGCGATTCGTCATCATCGTCAGAAAGGGCCAGTGCTTCAGTGGTGTCCCGATGAATGAAATTGGAAACATGCAGGTTTTCTTCCTCAATGGATAAATCGTCGTCGATCTTGACATACTCTTCAACGCTGACATTTGAATCCAAATTGGCTACTAGATCCGCAAGTTAGTTTTCGTTTTTCTCAGCAGTACTGTCAGTTGCCACTTCGATTGTACTCAAAAATCCCGCCTTCTGAAAACATTTTAGAACGCACCCAGGTTCCACCTTTTTAAGGGCTGACGTACCAGGAAATTGCATCCAAACCAGATAACGATTTTGCCAATTCTTAGCTGGATTTGCAGGAGGAAATCTGTGACAGCACATGTCTCAGAAGCAGCTCTCTGTATCCTACTTTAAAGCTGCGGATAATTCCCTTATCGAGTGGCTGTAGCATCGAAGTGGTGTTAGGAGGCAAGAAAACTAAATTAATATTTTCGAGCTTTAAATCATCAGGATGGGAAGTAGCATTGTCCATGAACAGAATGCTTTTTCTCTTTTTTTTTTCATTTTGTTGTCTAACTCCACCAACCAATCGCTCATTATCTCAGTGCTCATCCAACCTTTCTTATTTGACTTCCACGAAACACTAAGTTTTCGTTCATCAATGTTCTTGAAACATCTAAGCTTCTCAGCGTTTCCAATAACAACTGCAGTTTTGAAGTCTCCCAGCATGTTGCAACACAGCAAAAGAGTGAGTG
>BGPR01007862.1:13608-24992 GCA_013235015.1 Araneus ventricosus | reverse complement strand
CCTCTCCCCCTAACTTAAAATACGTTTTAACCTATGCATGTTACCCCTCGTTGGAAAGCTCTCGTCATTTGCAGTTTCTTCCATCCTCTTTCATTCTTGTAGCTCCAATACTTATGAGAATAGAGGGCAAAATGTTCTTTTAATTATTATTATTAGTAGAGAAGTATATGCATAACGCTTTGGCCCGTGTTATTTTGTAAACACGATAACTAGAGTAATTTTGATAAGATTTTAACTGGCGACGGATATGTTGTAAGGAGGGTGAAAATCTCGGCCGAGTTCGCAGATGGGCTAACCAGCTCAAAGGGGGTAGAAATGGCGGGGGACTGAAAATTTTATATCCCCATAATTCCCTTACGATTCAAGATAGAAAGAAAATTCAAATTAGGCGAATTATTGCCTTATTACAGCAAACAACTTTTGTATTGAAACTTTTTTGATAGCCACAATTTCTTAGAAGTTATGAGCTAAAAAGCCATTTTCCATCCCCCTTCCCAACTTATCATTTCCCCATTGCTCTGTTACGACTAAAGATAGAACAAAAATTTCAATTAGGCGAATTATCACCTTATGATAACGAACAACTTTTATACTAAAAGTTTTTTGTCTGCTAGAATTCCTTATAAGTTATGAGCAGAAAAGCGATATTCAATACCCCCCCCCCCTCAATTTATCATTTCCCCATAGCTTCGTTAAGATTGAAGAGAGAAAGAAAATTATGAGTTCCCATCAAACGCATTCACCTTCACTTTTTATACGGTATAATATATAATTAATTTATGACTAATTGATTTAATTAATTTATAGTTAATATCTTTGTAGAATTTTGTTAATTATAACTGTTAATTGATATACCTGGCTTTGCTCCGGATTAAAATATTTTCATGTTTAATATTTTTAATGTAAAAATTACTATTGTATAAATATTATAATACACAAATCACTTTTCTGATCTAAAACGCTTTTAATTAAAATGAGAATATCAATTGAACCAGACAATTTTTAAAAACAACCGTTTTCTTCATACGTTATTATTTGTTATATAGGTACTTCAAATTTTGTTAACAATTACTAAAGTAAATGAAAGGTTTTAATGAATATTTTGAAACAATTAAATTAACTATTTAATTATTCATTAATTTAAAGCGTGAAAATAAATCAATAGCTGGTCCCGATATAAATTGTTAAATTGTCTACTTTTAAAATTTTCTTTTAGCATTCTTCCTTCTGGAAACAGTTATTCGTATTATTTTTGATCAACAAGAATATTGTTACGAATTCAGTTTAAAATTAATTTTGAAAAAAATATTAAAATGAGAGAAACAAATTTATGGAAATGAAAGACATTGCGGAAAAACGCCTTGCTTAATTTTTAATTAAGTGAAATTTTAAGCATCTTTTAGGCTTTGACAAGTTGAAGGTGACCTTTCTCTTTTCTTAAATAAAACGTTTGAAAAGTTTGATTGAAATCAGTCCAGTGGTTTAGGAGGAGATGTGGAACATACATACATAACCACAGTGACTTTTATTTAAATTAATATAATTATTAGATAATCATAAGATAACGATTGCTGGCATATAGTATAAGGCATAAAAAAGGTTTTAGTGGAGTTTTGTAACAATTAATTTTTTAACTTTAATTAAGTAGATAATTTTAATTAATCAAATAATTTTAATAGTTAATTTGATAATAGATTTTTTTTGACAGAATACTTTAATTTGATATTTAACTAAACATGGCGGGACCATGATTTGTTTAATAAAATCAATATAAAGTAGCCAAAAATAAGAGTAATTAAATAAGAGTTCCCTTTATCCTTTTTGCTATTGAAAAATATCTGCTTAACTTTAAAATTGTTTGGGATTTTCTGCCTGAGTATTTGGTTTTAATCGTCGATGGAGATTTAAATTTGCTGTTCAAATTTTCTGCATTCATATCCTATGCTTTAGAAACACGTATTCAATTTGCCACTCACAATGTTTAATAATTTTTATTCTCTTATATGTTAAGAATTTAGTGACTATTATCTCTGTAACCTGGGAGTTCTCTAAATGAGCCCATTTTAGTAGTGTTTAAGTGTATCATGTCATGTGGTTTTACCATATGACAAAGTAATGTCCGCACAATTATAATGTAACCTAGATTAAATAAATTAATTTTTAAATCTAGAGTCCTTCTTCATTCGTGCCAAGAGTCAATTTCTTGCTACTGTTTCAGATAGGCTGGCTTAATGTTATCTAGGAGATATTTGCACTGCTGAGATATTCATTTCTTTATGATTCCTACCTGTTGAATGATTATGTGTTGAGATATAAAAAAATTGACCAATGTACTGACCGATAAATCTATCATAACTTTTTGGAATGAAAAATGTAATGATAAAACCTTGATATAGCAAAAAATCAAATGACATGAAAACAGAATCACAGCGTAAATACTGCAATGTGTAGAAACAATAAAGTCATTGGCTATGTCTGTATTGATCAATATGTAATATTTCATGACTTTTGTAACATTAACGTAAAGGAATCTACCTTTGCCTTCAAGCTTGCCGAAAAGGGATATTTAACATTCCAATTAAAAATTTCGTTATAGGGAGAAATTCGCTGTAGGGAGACTTCGTTGTAGGGAGACTCTACTGTATTTATAAAATTAACCACAGATTCAGATTTTTCAGTTTTAATAAATTGTTTTAGAAACTATAATCACCTTTACAGCCTTCTTCAGAAAATCCATAATGATAAGGAGCGCAAGAATCGCAGTGTCGTCCCACAACCCCTGGCCTGCAGTGGCACTGACCAGATCGAATATCACATGTTTGGTTGACAGACCCAACTCTGTTACAATCACAAGCAGAACAACCCTGACCGCTATCGATATTCCAGTAACCTTTTCTACATTGATCACACCTACGACCAACCACATTAGCTTTGCAGCGGCATTGGCCACCTGTTGACTCGCATGGATTGGCCCCTCGCTCTGGCTCGATTGTTCCAGGTAAATAGCAAGTACATCCTTTGATAAAAAACAAGTAACACAGATTATATAAATGCACTAGAGAGAGACGAATAAACAAGAAATAAAAAATTATAGTTTAGAAATCAAAATGAAGCAATCATTCTAATCTAAATATGAAATTTAATGTCATTTTAATAAACACTCAATGCTCTAAACTAAAATTATTGCAATTTTTTCATTTGTTTAATACACGTAACATTTTTATGTTTGCAATAGTCGCAATTAAATTTACTATTTTCACATAAATATCATTTAAAAATTTTCTTCCATATATCTGATAATGAACTACAGATATTACATATATTGAACTATCACATGAGATATTTGATTCTAAAATAATAGACTAATTTAAAATTAATAATAATTAATTAATAAAATTAATAATAAGTAATTAATAATACTTAATTAATAAAATTAGTAATAATTAATTAATAATACTTACTTAATAAAATTAATAATAATTAATTAATAGAATTAATAATAAATAATAGATTAATTTAAATCCATCAAGTCTGTTAAAGTAATCATTATCATCAATGTTAGACAGACTAAACTTTAGATTAGAAAGTCAAGCACACATGGCCAGCTTACAGCACAGAATACAGTTACAATTAACAAAAAAAATTTTGAATGTTTTAAATTTAGTACAAACAATTCTGGCCACTAGATACATTTGTCTGTATTCTAAAATGTCATAATTGCACACATTTTCAAAAGTTAATATTCTTAACACATGAATCATCTTAGCACGAAGGTTTAAAACATCCAATTGACAACTTACGCTTGCATCCACCCTTTGGCAATGACAGAGCCTCGCCAAAGTATCCAGGTAAACACCTGTCGCAGTTCCATCCAGCAGTGTTATAAATGCATTTCAGACACTGACCTGTCGTACTGAATTAAGAAAAACAAAAGCATTACTCTCATGTAATACACATGAAAAATAAAATAACACTGTATGCATTAAACACTGGAACTTTTCTCGTGGCAGGAAAGCTGAATTCTGTTTGATATACCAATTCCATTGGTTATGAATGAGATACACAACCAAGAATGGCGCTAGAGTTTGCCCGACCAGGGGGGGGCACGATTTGCCCGCCAGGGGGGGGACGAGCATAATGAAATTGGTCTCAAATTTTTGACAGATTATTATTTATCAACTACAGTTGAATACCCCATACAAAAATTTTCCCCGATGAGATACAAAATTTTTCCCCGGCGGGGGGGGGGGCACAGCATCCCCGACAGGGAGCCCCTGCCCCCCCCTCTGGTGCCACCCCTGTACACAACCACTCTTTACATTGTATAATTATTAAAAGCTAAGACAGATCAAAATTGTGTCACATTTACAAACATATATATATACAAACATCTAATGCGGCAACAAAAAAGGGTCGAATTTCCTAATCACCATTTGGCAACAGTTCGCAAGTTTGTTTTGTTTACATTCGATTCGGCGAATTTAATTTGATTTGATCTGAAACAACGAAATTTTTCAAAATGGGTTTAAGTCAGGCAGTTTCAATTATAAATCGAAATCAACGAAAACGAGAACTGTTGAACAACTGAAACTGTTGAGGAATCTTTCCTAAGACGATAATCGGAATGAACAAAATAGAGTCGAGCATTTTTCTGTATGGAACATAGTTGTGGGACTATGACAGGACTCTGTTCTTTTAACCATGTAGCAAAGATTTTCTGATCATTATTTCAGTGGGAAAAAAGCATGCTTAAAATTTTGGTGTGAAAAGGAAGAATTTTTGAAATTTAAAAAAAATTTGAAAAAACGCTTCTTTGTTAATTTTTTAAAAGTAAAAGTAAATAATTATTATGGGATATAATTTTAAATTGTGAATCTGAACATGTTTAAAGCCATTTGTCACTTTAAACTGTCCCTTTTAAGCTAGAAGTTTGTGAAATGGGTTAAGTCATTTTTCGAAAACTCAAATTTTCTGAGGTCTTAACACATAAAATAGCTACCCAGAGGGAAAAGTTACATCTTTCTTGGCTAAATAATTATTGCAGAGAGTGTGTACACATGTGGCGAAGCTTTTCTGAGCAACAATTCATTGAGAAGTATGGATATTTAGAAGTTTGTTGGAATGAAGTTAAGGCTAATGGAACTGTTGAAAAAACATTCAATTGTGTGTATCAAGAAGTTTTAAGTGCCTGATTTCTGATTGATGGAAATAATTTTGATTTGTAAACATCTTATCATACATTTTTAGCATTCAAATTTCTTCCTAACATTTGCATATATATGGTATAAAGGTAAAATTTTAATTTCAGAAATTATTTAGTTTTTAGTAATTGATGAAAAATTAACTCTAGAACTTCATGCTATTTCAAATAATTTAAATTTACTTTTAGTAATTAATGTATTTATAATTTCCTATTACTAGCACACACAGGGTTCTTACTGATTTTTTAAATTAAAAATCAAGGAATATTTAAGGAGTTTTCAATGAGTATTTTCAAATTTTCAAGAAGTCAATATTTACGCATGAAAAAGGGTTCCCTTTTAAAAGTACACAAAATTATATTAAGATTATTTAAAACATTGCTAATAACTCAAATAAATGTGGGTATATTTATTTCTTTTATAAGTTGATTTATCCAAGAATGCCATGCTAAATCTATTTATATGAAAGTAGAGTGGTGCCGATTAGACACTCAATTTTTTATAAAATTATACAACTACCCGAAAAGTTCAAATAGTTCATTACATACCATGATTTACCATGTTTTAAATAAAAAAAAAAACTATTTCCATTAATTTTTTTAGAATTTAAATTCTTAAATAATTTCCATGCCTCACTGTGCACCTTATGTAGTGCACATGATCTGTGATTTAAAATATAGAGGTGCAAAGAGAGACATTGATTTAGATATTAGAAACTGTTTTTTGGTATTTTCATTGCTTATAAAACAGTATATGAAGAAAATAAAATTAACAAAATTTCTTGATTATTAAAACTAGTTTAACTAAAATTGATTAATAGTGTATATTAACTCCACCATCACAATGTGTGTCCTTTACAACAAACCAAACGTTACAATTTAAAGAAATACAGTTAATGCTTCGAAATAATGCAAGAGAAATAACATTCTCAATTTGCACCATTCTATTGTTTTGGTTATTATTGATTGGCACTTAAAACCAATTATTAAATTTTGGATACTGCTAGGAGATGAACATCAAATCGTGGAAAGAGTAACGCAAAATACTTGATAATTGATACAGCGGCGATTTAGAATCCTTTTATCGGTGAAACATAGTACACATTTAATAAAAGAAATGTTAAAAATTGAAAATCAAGGAATTTATACGGAGTAAAACCCAAATTCAAGGAGTTTCCATAGTACTTGAAGATGAAAATCGTATTCAAGGAGTTTTCACAGGGCGTACGAACCCTGACACACTCATAACTATACAGAGAGTGAAGCGAGCTGGGATCACGTAGTGATCCCAAAAGAATCACAACGTGATTCTTGGGGGTTGATGGACGGAGTGAGTAGGGGGTGTAACCTCCTAGTATTATCAAATAGTTTCTTAAAGAGACACATATTAAACACATTAAAAATTTAACTTTTTCTTTGCATTGTGGCAGCTTTTTAACTGCCACAAAACCATGTGTGTATAAGTATATAAATGGTGGTCTAACATTAAAGAAAGACTATGTGAATTTCTTTTGTATTAAGGCACCTCAATCAAATTTGAAGCATTGTTCTCGTGGATCAAATATTTAATAATACATTTTTTTTGATAATTTATACCACAACCATAGGAGATAACTCAAGCAGAAGTCACACAGATTGTGCCCTTAAGTTACACAGGGGAAAAAGAGGGAAGAAACTCTCTAGAACTGATCGTAAACATGGGATATATCTGTTGAAGAAGTGAAAAAAACTTCCAAACCATTAATAATCCACAAAAAATGGATGTCAGGTGAAAGAAATTGCATTGAAGCTGATTTTCAATGCTATAAATTTTAACAAATTTTAGCAACCAAATTTTTTCACACCAACTTATCTTTGTAACAATTAGATAGAATTTAACCACGGAAACAAAAAATTCACTCCAAGCTTAGAGAAAGTAAATTACAGTGCACACATTTAAAGTTAAAATAGTATTAGGGCCATGATAAAATAAACTAAAAAATTAATTAAGTACACAAAACAATAACAAAAAGAAGTAATCAAAAGCATAACAAAAAATTTATTGTCCAATTAGAATCAAAATAACTTTACTAATGATAAAACTTACGTGTTACAGTTACCGACTGCATTTGGGTCAATATTTCCATTACAATCGCATTTCCTACAGGGCCGAGCCGGACCAAATCTTCCAGTAGGATCGCCAAAATAACCATCAACACACATGTCACATTGATGACCTTCAAAATAGAGCCATTTATTAAATTAGGTCATTAAATATCTGGCATGAAAAGCAGAATTGAATGACTTAAATTTCTAAATGAATGCAGACATTTATTAGAAATCTCGTAACTTGTCTAATTTTTACCAGAGTTTTCGATAATTTTATAGAGATTTCTGTTGTTATATGGAACTTAACACAAAATTTTACAATGCAATTATATTTCACAGTTTAACTAATTGGATAAATATGCTTACAGATAAGGCTAAGAAATATGAAAAAAAAGAACTCTTAACAGCAGAGACTTATTCCTCACATTTTTTGAATATTTATTTGTCTAAAAATTAAAAACAGACTATTTATATTTGAAAAATTCAGCATTAATGTAAAGTCTTAACCAACGCAGGTTTGATGGATTTGATTTATTGGATCCGTTTCCTGTTTGGTAACTATATGAAAACTACAGAGACAGGATTTCACAAATATCAGATAAGATCAGATGACAACAATGAGGTCTCGGCACATATGCAACGTATAAAGCTTCAAATCTACACCAATATGAGGTCATTTGACTCACGACATCAGATTTAATATACACCACATGCATAGTGGTTTTTGGAGAAATTAAGTCTTAAACGCTAAGTCTTATAACCAGAAAATTGGAGCTCCTACCATTAGGCCACTACAGCCCCATGTAACACAAGGAAATATCTTTGTGGCAATAGTGGAATAAGAATCCAGCTAGAAATAGTTATTTTTATTTTTTTCACTATTTTTAAGGATTGTTATAAAATTCTTAAAACCACTAACATAAAGGAAATTTTCAGAAGATTTGGAAATAATGCCTTAAAAAATGCATGCTCATGAAATGGTGTATTTAGAATAGTCTTACAATAAACTTCTAAATAACTTAAATCTAAAAAAAAATCTACCTGTGTGTCCCAGTGGGCACTGCTGACAAGCAACTTGGCCTCCAGGGAGCATGACACAGGGTCCTCTGTCAGGACACAAACACGGCTTGCAGTCTGCAGAAGTTCCTTCCCTCGCATCTCCGTAATAGGATGGAGCACATCTCTCACAGTGAGGGCCTTCGGTATTGTGCTTGCAAACACATCGACCTAGTTGAATAGGTATAATTTCATGGTTAATAATTATACGAATATAAATTTAACATAGTACATCTATCCCAATTTCTATTTTATGCTCAAAACAGATGAAATTAAAAGAACTGTAAAATTGGAGTATTACAAGCCATCATTATTATGCAAATAAATAAAAAGAGTAGATTTCTGTAATCAAATTTATTCAAACAAAATAGAGCTCATTAATACAAGAGTTATAATAAAATAATTTTTTTAAGTTGAAACACACAGAAAAATATTTTCACTTCAGCTTTTTTTAAAAAATTTTAACTCATAAAATTCTCTTACACAATCAGGTTCTTTAATTACTAATATAATATACTCTCGGTAACACTCTGATGTCACCAACAATAAAACTCGCGCCATAGCACTGTGAGAGGTTAAACAGCATTATTTCATTGTTAGAGAACCTAAATTTCAGTCATTTTAAATTTAAAAGAGTAACTGTCCTTCTAATTTCAAATTTAATAGATCTAAAATAGTGAAATAAAATTTTCTATCGATTGATATGAAATTTATCTCACTGTGATCAATAGTTCCCGAGAAATTTTAAATTATATTAATCATATATTTCAAATTAATTTCCGTTTTTTAATAGAAAGTAGTAAATTATGTCAGTGGTATATCATGAGCATGATATAATTTGGATGCCACAATGCATCTGATTATTTATTGCAATAATAATGATATAATTTAATAATATTTTTTGGCAACGTTTGACAAGCAGAGAAGTGCTTTATTTTGATTAGAATTTCGAAAAATAATTCTTTTGAAATTTTAACTTTTGACTTACGTTTGACAAGATGAGAATTTCATGGTTATCGAATTATAATAAAATTGTTAAACAATGAAAAATACTTCCAACGGAATGTTGTTTATCAAGAGGTTTTTTGAATAAAGAAATATGTAAATAAAAAAATATTGCCTGTCATAAAACATGTGTTTATTTTATCTGTTTTCAATCAATGTTAAACATTTCTCTTGCATATATATCTATTTAAACACGTAAAATTTGACGGGAAATCTCTCGAATCAAGAGGCAATTTGCACTTGTCATACCATGACGGGTGATTTTCTAGTAATACAATAATAGTACAACAATAATACAAAAGAATAAAGAATGATCAACAATCAAGAAAGGAAAAGAAATTGCATTTGATATAGAATTTTTGCAACTAGGAATTTCAATAACTTAGCAGATTTAGTCCCAAATCCATAGAAAACAGAAGCTTAAATATTCCTCTTATTACTTCCAGAGTGAAAAATACTTTAGGTGAAATTTTATTGAAATTAAAACATTAAACCGTTTTCCTAGAAGGGTCTGCAAAATATCTATTAGACTAAAATCATTAAAAAAGAAAGAATTCTGACTATTTGGGATCTTAAATTTCTCTTAAATCATTTTGGATTTGGGCTTTTCTATTTTATGCTTATATATGTCTATATATAAAAGATATGAAAATCATTCAAGATAGTTAATTTATAAAGGCAATTTCCCTTTCATTAAAAATTTTAAGCAATTCCTTACCTGTATCTGGGTCACAAGTATCGGCATGATTATGACAAAAGCATTTAACGCAGCGTGAATAGGGACTGTTGCCTAAAGGCTCTCTTCTGTATCCAGGAGCGCAGAGTTCACAAGACAAACCAGCATAGCCCTCAGGACACGAACACTGCTCAATCCAAGTTGCTGGGAAGTTACCTGGCACGGTGGAAGCCGATTCGAGTATCACATCATCCAAGTATCCAACCCCTAATGAAATTTAAATGTATCAGTGCAAGAGTAAATAAATACTGTTTTCGGAATAGCTAAGAAAGTCTCACCATATAAGTAAAAATACACAATAAAAACAATAGATACAGAAAACAGCTGTGGAAAGAGCAAACAGACCTACAAGAAACTAAACCACAAAGCAGCAACCTCCAAGAGTACAATGATGGTATAACAAAGAATAACTAAAAAACTACAAAAATACAAAAGCCAAAGTTAAAAACAACAATATTAAACAAAAATATAAAAAAAGTAAGGAAAGAATCCAGCAGGGGACTTTCTCAAGGTTAACCCCCTGCTAGGATTCTAAATTTCTCAAAAAATTGGGACAATTTTCTGTAGAGAGACAGATATGCAGTCAAAAATTATTAATTTTGCAGTTTCTGAAAACAATTTTTTCCTTTGATTTGGGATAATTCAATTCACAGAGAGATAATTTTTGACTCCATGTCTGTCTCTCTACAGAAAATTGTCCCAATTTTTTTGTGAAATTTAGAATCCTAGCAGGGGTGAAATTTGAGAAAGTCCCCTGCTGGATTCTTTCCATACTTTTTTTTAATTTTTGTTTAATATTATTGTTTTTAACTTTGGCTTTTGTGTTTTTTCACTCTGTTAGTTATTCTTTGTTATATCATATAAGTAACTGACTCTACTTAAATACAAAATTAGCAAGAGAAATTAAACTAAAAGTAAAAAACAAAATGGAAAAAAATTGAACAACAAAAATTACAATTCTAAGACCAGAAAAACGAAAAGTAAAAAATATTAACATTAAAATTAAATATAAACATAAAGACACATCGTATTAGTCATGCACAGAATAGAACAATGCATAGAATAGAACCAAGTGAAAAACCAAAACAAGATGAAGTAATCTGACTTTGCACTTTGTTCAGAGCCACACAAAGTAGAGATTCAAACAGGATTTTTTTCTGTTTAATGGCCTTGACAACAGTCTAATTTAAGACCCTTAAGTGTCCCGAAAAATCCTGAAGTGAAAAAAGTAGAGATAAGACATCCCCAAGATATAAAAAAAAACAACTCAAACAAAGAAAGAAGAAAAAAGAAGAAGAA
>BGPR01007862.1:0-13208 GCA_013235015.1 Araneus ventricosus | reverse complement strand
TTCTTCTTCTTTTTTCTTCTTTCTTTGTTTGAGTTGTTTTTTTTTATATCTTGGGGATGTCTTATCTCTACTTTTTTCACTTCAGGATTTTTCGGGACACTTAAGGGTCTTAAATTAGACTGTTGTCAAGGCCATCAAACAGAAAAAAAAGTCCTGTTCGAATCTCTACTTTGCGTGGCTCTCGGCAAAGTGCAAATTCAGATTCCTCCATCTTGTTTTGGTTTTTCACTTGATTCTACTTAACTTAGAATAAAACACTACTTGGATATGGATAAAAAACTTCAAATTATTTATAAGTGAGAAACAGAATTACTACAATTTGAAATTCTAACATACAGAGAAATAATTTCTCATATTCCTGAAGTGAAAAAGTAGAGAATTCAAACGAAAAGTATAGAATATTCAAAGGCATTTAAATTAGTGTAAATCAGGATGTAAAATCAGAAATCTTAATGCATTTAGAATTTTACTTCTAAATGAAAAATATTTCATGTAAATACTGTATTCATTACAAAAAAAGAGGAAGAATAATCAGATTTAGCATGCTACTTTTCATGAAGGGGTCAGGTTGTATCAAAATGATGGTTTAGAGCTTTTGATCAGGTCACTCTGAAATATTTCTGCACTTTTATGAAGCATCATTGAACTGTAAAACTTTGTATGAGTGTCCAGTGGCTATTAATTACAAATTAAATCTAAAATTTTGTAAAATCCAAAAAAATCAGAAGAATTTATTCATTAATTATGCTGAACTTGTTTTACTCTTAGATAATTAAAAATAGATCATGCTTCATGCTTATATTGGGTATGGTTTTGAATAGGGATGTAACGAATAGTGATTTGGCAGAATACTGAATATTCAGTCAAATTTCAAGTCGAGTACCAAATATTCAGTCAAATTTCAAGCCGAGTACCAAATATTCAGTCAAATTTCAAAGTGAGTACCAAATATTCAGTCAAATTTCAAAGTGAGTACCAAATATTCAGTCAAATTTCAAGCCGAGTACCAAATATTTGGCGGCCAAATATGCACTTGTTAAAAACATTTCACTTTTGATTGCAAATAAGATCTTTCTGAAATTTTAAATGAAAAAAGTTCAAGATTAATAAATTTGATTTCTTTATTATTTCTAAATTTAAAAAATGTTAACATCTTGATGTATTTTTGTAATATTTTCAAATACTTTAATCCCAATAATAAGAAACGAGAAACCTTCTTCATTTTGGGATTGCTTCACAGAAATAAAAGTCATCATTGTAGAACATGACAATGATAAACAGAGAAGGAAATTAAATGGATAAATTAAAATTACTAGAAGTAAATTGCCATTATGATAAAGAACTTCTAATAGCTCGGATGAAGTGTCCACTTAATTGGTGAGGGGAAAAACGTGGAAAAATGTCCAAGATTTGCAAATTCAGCAAGAAATATCTTTCAGTTCCTGCACGCACAGTAATATAGTGAGCGTTTGTTTTCTCAACCAGCCAATATATATGAAACGAAACGGAACAGACTTCTTCCTGAAAATGCTGAAAAATTATGTTCTTCCATCATAATTTCAATGATAAATGATGTGTTATTTGAAAAAATATTTGTGTACTACGCAATTTAAAATTGAGTAAATGCTCTAATAACTCGGATGAAATGTCCACTTAATTGGTGGTGGGGGGGAGTGTAAAAATATCCAAGATTTGCAAATTTAGCAAGAAATAACTTTCAACTCCTGCAAGCACAGTGATACAGCAAGGATATATTTTTGGTGATAAATGCACTGAAATACAATTCTGAAATATTCTTTGTTAAATATATTTAAAAGTTCATTTTAAAAAAATTATTATATCCTGAATTTATTCTTCTGGATATCTGTTTAGTATTTGGATGGATTGAATATTCATAAAAAGGACCAAATAACGAATATTTGCTACATTCCTAATTTTGAAAGTAAAAAAAAAAAAGTTATTGAAATTTATTATACATCAGGAATATAAGTATTCCCAGAGAATTTTAATACTAGTTTCTAAAAAACAAAACTTTGCATTAGAAGTAATGATAGTTCAATTTATTATAAATACAGATTTGAACTTTCATACATGAAGAGCTCAGCAGTTCAGCTACTCTATATTTATGTCACATGATTTCCAGGATTTACCCTGTTTATTTATTGCAAGTGAAAAGAATAAAAGGCTAAAGCAATGTGAGCAAACAAAAATATAGTTTTTTCTAAAATTAGAGGCAGATTTTTTTAAGAAACGGATTTGAGATGAAAGAAAACAAACGTTTGAAAATGTTTTATACCTTCTCTGGAATACGTAGCTTTGATTTTCACGGCTGTTAAATTAGACAGAATTTTGATGAAGTCAAATGTGTTCAGCTGAGGAGTCCATCCAAATGTGGGATTCTCATGTAGCCTGAATTTGTAATTTTGTATCCTATGAGAAGGGATGGGATTCCCTTGTTCTGTAATTGGGACACTCACTCGAAGACCAGCACCTTCCAGAATGACATCGTGAGCACTCACTCGAACACTCTCGGCACCGATTCTGAATGTGAAAGTCAGATAATGGTTGTAGGATGCTCGCTGATTGCCCAAGTAACAATCTAAAATGAAAGATATGTAAAGACAATGATAAATAATCGAAATATGATGCTTTTTAGGAACTTATTTTATTTGAATTAAAACATACCTATTATAAAAGTTTATTAAATTATGACGTTGAAATTAAAATTATTCATAAGTCAATTGCATATAAAAATTGTGAAAAATATTAGAAGTAACAATTTACACTCAGTCCAAAAAAAGTACTTGGAATAAAAAAAAATGAAAGTAAAAAGCATGAGAAAAATTTAAAAATTAATTTAATAACATAAAATAAGAATATTTATCAGAAAAGAATTTATTTTTAAAGATGAAGCAATAATATTTTGGTGTAAACAATAATAACATAAACATACTAATAATGTTAAAAAAAGAAAATACTTCAGGATCACATGATTTTTTTTTACTAACAACCCATTATAAAGTTTTAGAATATGGAGTCAAGTAAACTTATTATGAAAGCAAATCACCAGGTGCAACAAAATAAGCAAATTCTCCACCACGTCCACGAACTTCGATAATTTGAAGATCAGCATCATAAAATACTGGGACTCCATGGCCTCTTAAGTCAACAGCTTTCCAGCCTTCTGGACCTGAAACATTTCAAATAACAAAAAAATATAACAGCAAATTCAGTTACAAAGCATCCTGCTACAGATACATTACTTTCTAAACATTACTCTTCTAACAATCATAATACAAATACTTATTTCAAATGAAAAATATGTTCTGAATAAATTACTGTAATATTCCTTAGATTATTCATGAAAAAACATTTTAGAAAATATAAATGAGGAAAAATTTTAATACTCTACTGGTCTAATTATAAAAACAGATACTGTATATTTCCGAATATAATCTGATCCGTGTGTAAGCTGACCCCCCCTACTTTAGCTTTGGAAATTTGGCCAAAATTCAAAACCCGCATATAAGCCGCATAAAAAAATCCTATAACGTTCAAACATGTAAAAGATCGCCAAGCAGCTGGGCCAAATATGATAGTTTTAACTCTGGTAACCCTATATGAAACAAGCATATTTTCCCCATTCATTTGGTGTCATTTTGTGTTTGTATACAGACAACGTATGATATTGCAGCTTTCTATACCATTTTATTTTTTATCTGAAAGATGAAAGGTCAGAGGAAATCGTATACAGCAAATTTTAAGCTGCAAGCGATTGTGTTTGCGGAAAATTCTAACAACAGTATGGCTGCTCGGCATTTCAACGTGAATGAAAAGCAAGTTCGAGAGTGGCGAAAGAAACGTCTAGAATTAACGGATGCGACAAAATTAAAAAATTCCTTGACCTATGTTTTCTGCCATGGAGAAGAAATTCGCCACATGGATTTCTTTTTGTATAATTTTTCTAAGATTTCATTAAAACATTTTATGTGCTAATTATTATGTATTTCATCATTACTTTCGGGTGCCATGCAGTTTTGGTACTTTACATTGCACCCTGGTAATGGAAAAATACCTACTTTTTTTGCTAGATAAGCAGATCTGTATACAAGCCAACCCCCCTACTTTAGCTTTGGAAATTTCGCCATAAATTCTCAGATTATACACAGAAATATACAGTACTTGATAAGTGTCATGTAACTGCAAATGTGGAAATCTCCAACTAAGAAATATTTTGAGAAAAGTGGATTTTTAGTCGCATCTAGTCAAAATGTAATTTTAAAAATAAACTGTACGGCATTCGAAGCGTTTAGGCAATGTGTTCTGGTTTGCAATTTATGATGGTGAGATATTAAGAGGGTCAAATGAACTAATAATCTTTCAAAAAAAGTATTTTTGAAAAGTGGAGATGGCCACTTTTGCCGCAAAGAGTATCATCAAACAAATTTTATGTAAAGGTAAATATTTTTTTAAATACCAAATTTTTATTTACTTAAAATAAAGCAGTAATAATTGTGTTACATAATTCATATTGGTGTTAAATTCTGGATGTTTAGGCTTCTAGTTACTGAGATATCAACTGAATTATATATTCTGGAAAACTTTTACAGCCTTTAAAATTGTCTTTTTGTAAACTTTACATGTTTTGAGACATTTTCCATTACTCCAAAAACTACATTAATGTTTCACATTTCCATGAGATCAATATTTAAAATTAGGATACAGACATCTTCAGAATAAAACAGTAATAAAGTACAAAGAAGTTGGTTGTTCTGATGCTTTAAATAATTCCAATCTAACTAATCAGCATTATTTAATAAATCATGATTAAATTATAATAATTTTCATTTATTTGCTTGAAAAAGCAACAAGGCATATGCCGCTTGGATAAAGGTCGATTGCAATAAACATTATTTTGAATTATAAGAAATATTGGTTTAGAGAATGTTTCAAAGGCATCCTTTGAGAGACTATTACCATAAAATACAAATTAGATCATTCAAAGCACACAGTACTATTATAAAAATATGAAATCAATTACTGTGACTCCACACATATTAAATAGTACTGTATTTCTCAAACAAATTGTTTGACAAATACATGCTGATGACTATGTCGTAGGCGAATTGAGATAATCAGTCTTACTGCAAAGAGCTTGATCACTTTGCAGGCTCTTTGCAATAAGCATGGCTCCAATTTTCCACATGGATTGCAAAATGGCCAGGCTCTTTGCAATAAGCCTGATTATTTCAATTCGCCTACGACAACTACATAAAGAGCAAAAGAAATCAGGATAGATAATGTCATTTCCACAAAAACCCTTCATAACTGTCATTATTATAAATACAATAATTCCATATAACAGTTCAAAGAATTCCTTATGGTTAGCAACACCAAACAGTAAGTATGAAGAATTTTCAAATTTGTTTTCCGTAACTTACTATCACTAAAAGGAGATATGAAACACTGAATAAGGGCAATGAAAAATGGGCCAATTAACAATAACCAATAATTACATTCTCCAACAACCCTAAATTTGTTATATATGATTCTGAAGATCTGTTACAGCAGATGAAACAATTGTTGCATAGACAGAAGTGTAACCTTAACCTTCTCAGACCCAAGACGAAATTTGAATTTTAAAGAAACTCCATTTTTAAATGACTATAAAAAAAATCCAAATACGTTTCAGCTGATAAATGACTTCTGCTAATTTTTTGACAACTATTGATAAGATCTACAACCAATTCCGATAAATCTAGAGGCATTCGTAGTTATGTGGTGAAAGTTTGAAAAAATGTCGTAGGTGTTTTTTTTAGTGTCTTCTACAGGCGACACTGGGTCCGAGGAGAATAATACAAGCATTAATCATCATATAGTGGTACAATATACATGAAAAGTCATTTTGGAAAGAACAATACCAATTAAATTACATATGTGTATCAAAAGCTACGACTAGCTCTAAAGAATGCCAACAAATCATGGCTGCGACACTACCAACCTGCAGTCTTGATAAGGAAGATGTCAAGTGGCATTGCTGTTTTGACATCAAGAGTTGTCCAATTTATGATCAGAAATACAGTAAACTCTCGCTGTAACAATATCCAATGCAACGATAAATCCCTCTACGACAATAAAATTTTGTGGTCCTGGTGAATTTGCATAAAACATAATGTTAATCTCCCCTCAATATAACGATATTCTGTACAGCAATAAGCCCCAGTACAACAATGTTTTTTTTTTAAATCTTAGTGCTATTTGTTTCCTCTGTAACAATATTTTATTGGAGGATAAGCAAACTGATAATGACGAAAATTCCAAAAACAGCGATGTTTCAGATGCTGAATAATGTGTTTTGAGACTTCAAAAGTCAGCTTAAAGAAAAAAAGTGGCAAAATGTCTGGAATTAACGTGGAGGAATATTTAACAGTAGATGACGATCTTTTCGTCTTTGCAGGAGTTACTGGAGAAGATATTCTGTCCGAAATCACAGATGAAATAGAAAATGATGATGATGATGATACTGATCCATCGCAATCTTTATTGACATCCCAAGAAGCTCTTCAATCAGTTCAGTCCCAAGGGGCATTTTTTTCAAGCCTTTCATCCACAAATGATGATTATTTTCGTGCATTAGACTCTTTGTAAACCTTTTTAGTTGAATTAACAGTTAAAAAAATGAATAAGCAAACAAAAATATTGGATTTGTTTGATAAATAAGTTTTCAGGTATGTGAACTATTTTACTGTATAGCTGAATTTTCAAATTTTTGCACATCGCTCTGGTGATGCTTTTTTTTTCAAAATGTTCATTGTTGTATCGTGTCCACATTAAAACAACTAAAATTTAATTTTTATATCATAATTATAATGCGCCTCCTTATAACAATACATCCCTTTATAACAATATTTTTATTTGGTCCCCAAAGTATTGTTGTAGCGAGGTATTACTGTAATACCTATAATATGTAACTGCAGATTACAGCACGTGATCAAATAAATTCACATTGACAACCCTGAATTATCAAGATTGCAGATCAATATTATAGAAAGCACAATCCTGTGGCACTCTACAGAGACAATCCCAGAATTTGTTTATATACTTATACAGATGGCAATGGTGATCCTCTAAGCCAATTAAAATACCTAATATACTGCGAAATGAAGGCAATTACAATGACAGATCAACACTTTAATGGAAAAGAAGTGTTCAGAAGTTTAATGGGAGGGCCCTTAAGTAATGAAAGTCTCGAGGCCCCCTGTATACCTTCCCAACTTCCAAAACTAGGTATTTTTGTATTGATTTTGATTTAATCTCTATATAAGTAGTTTTAATTAGCAAATTTCAATGAGTTGAAATAGTAAAACATTTAATTGTGGATCACTTTCGAGAAAGTTAGTTTCAGTATATCATGTATAAAATTGCAAAAAATAACTTTAAAAGTAATTTTATACAAAATAGTAAAAAAAAAAAAAAAAAATTAAAAACTTTTTCAACACAATCTAAATATTAATTAATTATAGGATCGAACATTTTTTCAATTAAAAAGCAACATATATTTTTAATGTATAAAACGACTTAATACAAAACTTGTAAAAGGTAATTAATTAGGAATGTTGTTAGAATAATGTTCCAAAATTTAAATGATACTTGATTTTAATTTGAATAAGCTCGAGTGCACAGACTTTGTAAATTAAATTAAAATACAAAATTAAATTATTCTGGAAGTACTGCAAAAAAATTAAATAAAAAAAATCTTGAGGCTTTAAAGTCCCTCTAAAGTTGTGTGGCCCATAGGCAGTTGCCTTCTTTGCCTATTTGATAATCCAGCCCTGTCAAAGGCATCAATAGTAAGACAACTGAACAGTACATTGTTAATTGCATGATGTACCTTGCATATTTGTTTTAAGAGTTTTCCGTTTAAAATACTTCCAGCACCATTCCAAGGGTCGATCCAGGTTTTTCTTTTAGGGGCCCATTTTAGTGGGAAAAAATTATTTTTGTGAAAAATTAAATTATTTTTGCGAAAAATAAAATCATTTTTGTAAAAAATTTTCATAACGCATTTCTACCACGGCCAAATGCACGGGCTTATCTTTATGGGAGATCACATGCAGAAAGAGAGTGGGCGATCGCAAAACGCTTTCTCCGTGCATGCGTGTGTTTTTGTCAGTCGATTGTAGAAATAGAGGGTTGGAGGAGAGCTTCCTTCCAATGTTTTGTTTCCTGGGAGATTAGTTCATGGCTGAACTTGTTGGCATGTCATGAGTGTAATATTGCAGAGTTAACGCAGATACCAGGCAGTTTAAAATACAAAATAGCTTTAATCCAGTTTACTTAAAAAGAAACATGCTGCTGTCTTGCAGCTTACACACTCACTGACAGCCATCCATTCGACTGCTTGTTTTAAAAACACAAATGAACAAAATATATATAGATTGTAACAACCAATCAACTTCGACTAGTGCTGTAACTTCGGCTACGTCATGAAAATCAACCAATGAGATGCGTTTCATTCAGTGACTGAACAATTTCATTTGAATTTCCAACAGAACTCACTCAAAAGTTTCGAGAGTCATTGTTTGGCCATGGAAAGGGATCATTTTTCTAAAATGAAATTTTGTAAAAGGGCCGTTCTTATGAATTTGAATTTTGTGAAGGGGCCACAAAACAGCCCCAATTTTCACCTGGATTGACCCATACATTCCATCACATTTTTTAAAAATATTTTTTAACAAACTGACAAGTAATGAATTTTTACAATGGACGATGGAATTCGACCCTCACCCCAGATTTTATTTAAAATGCTAATATTCAACAATAATTTTTTGAAAATTAGACAGAAAAAATAAACCAATGGTAAACAAGAAACAGTAACAGTAAATTTCTTACTCTGATCAAAGTTTGACTCAATGATCTTTTTGAAAAACCCTGGTGCGCTGCGACACTCAGTGGTGTGACCATAACAGAAGCAAGCGACACAGCCAAATTCATTATCTAACTGAAGATCAAAATAGCCTTTCTTGCAGCTACACAGCAAAAAGAATGTAAAAAATGAATTAAGTAAACTATTTAACAACATTTGACAAAAATTATTATAAAAAATTATTCATATTCAATTTTTTAACAAAATTTTCCAATTTATGCTAAAATATTTACTAATCAAGCAAAATATTCCAATATAATCTTATAAATGGATGACAATATTGTCACGATGAAAAAGTCAGTTTTAGAAAATAATTTGGTTTATGTACAAAATACACAAGAAATGCTGATATACAGCTTGTAAAACAGACTAAACAGGAAGAAGAAAATAAAAAATATTCAAAGAACTAAGGCAGATGCTTAAATTTTAACATCACTTGGAAACTTCCAGAACTTTCTTAATTGGATAATTTTACAAAATGCTGCCAGTAAATTTTTAATGACTTATAGAAAACTAATTAAATAAGGAAACATAAAGTTTTAGTTCATGTGCATCTAATTTTTAAAATTTTAAAGCAGGGACTGTTAAAAAGTTTCTTTTTTTGTTTTAATGTGCCAAAAAAAAATTCTAAGCTACAAGTTAAAGAAAGAAGAAAATGAAATTTACCTACCTATCACACCTTTGCCCAATGACATTATCTTTGCACGGACAATATCCTAAGGAAGGATCGCAACTAGGGGCATCTTGTGCAATGCCAGCTAAATTGCATCCACATGGTCTGGAAAATACCAACACATGCTTTTGAAACATTAACATTTTGAAACTTAATTAAATGATTGAAACTTATTTTTTTACTTTAATCACTATTAATATATTTAAATTAATTCAGAAAATTATTTGACCCTTAAAAATTTGCTACCTCTCTTATATTCTCTGTAACTCATAGCAAAAAAGATAAAACTGTGATTTGTTTCAGTGCAGTTACAACAGTTGAACTGATGAATACACATTTGAATGTAACAATTATTAATTATACGAGAGAAGAGGGCACCTACCAACAATTTTTAGTATAACCTCATTTTTTGTAGCAAGTTTTTATTTTTTATTTCAGTATTTACCATCATTGGTTACAACAGAATCTTAGGCAGCTACTCAATTTGCATAAGAGTTCCTGGTCATAATTGAAAAAGTGAAATTATGCATTTAAACTGAAGCCTAAATCTGTTGAAACGTGCCCTACCCATGGGACACTTTCTAACATGGCATGGGGCACCTTTCAACAAATACATAACGACTCATTTCACTCAAATTAACATAATTTTATTGAAATATAACAAATGTACAGAAAAATACAGTGAGGTAACAAAATTTATCTCGTTTTAGGTTAACTTAATTTATGTTTTTATTGTTTGTTGCAGTCATTTTGTGCTACTTTCAGTTTTGACTAAAATGACCCCATTATTCGAACAATTCATAAAATCCTTAACCCAGTGAATTCCAGCTATATTATTTTCATTCCAACTACAATGTGATGCCCTTAAAATTTGTATGATGTAAAAGTGATCATACTGAATAAACAATTAGTGTAAGGAATGAAAAAATAAAATTACTGAATTTAACCATGTTTTAGATGTGTGAATATACAAATAAATAAGAATAAGAAATAAGGCACAGTTTAAAAAATTAAAATGTACATGTCATGAGCATAACCAGATATTTTTACAAGAGAGGTTACTGTCAGGGTATATAATTAAGGTCACCACCTGTCCTCCATTAGGGAGGGCAGTCCTCCGTTTGTAAGTTCTGTCCTGCCTTGGAAAGTGAACAATAAATTATGTTACAAATGTTTTTATTATGCATTTATCATATTAAAGTGAATTCTGTATGATTATTGCAATGAATCAAACCTTTCTTTAATTTATGATATTTTTTTCTTTAATTTATTTGTGTACTCCTTTTCATTGGAAAAAGTTGGTCACCGTAATATAATGATAGTAAAATCTCCTGAAAGTTAAAGTGTTTTCAGCATTTTAAAAACATTCATCACTTTTGGTATTTTACACAATTTTAAACCAAAATTTAAAAACAAATTTCACTATTCCTTATTAAACACATCATTTTGGGGAAAAAACAAATAAAAGAAGTTTCATCAATTCAACAAAAAGTTATTTTTCAATTATACTTTTATAAATGCAAAATACATTTAATCCCGATTCACATTTGATTTACAACCATTCTGCCATTTTTCAGTTTTATTGTGAATAATTTAACAAATGATACTGAAAACTATTTGCATACTACATTTTGGACTTCAAGAAATAAAGTTTGTTAGCAAAAATTTTAATTAAAATATTAATTTTTTCATTAATTAATCTCAAATAAAATTGAAGTTTTAATTACTTCTATCTTACTTCTTACACTTATTTTTATAGATTTACCAAACTTTATTTGAAACATTTAAAAATTACATAGAACGGTTAAAGACAACAACATACTACAGCTTGATGATAATTAAAATTTTACTCTTCCATCCATTTATAAAACATGATCATCTATGAGCTTAGCAACTGTCTTTTCCAAAATAATAAAAAATGAAAACTGCATTGAATTTTCTTGCAGGAAGGGGGGCTTTTTTTTTGTTACTTGACTAGTACTGCAGTTTTCACGATGATTAATAATACATTACTATTTATCTTTGGATTATATTTGCAATCATAACAATATATATGTAAAAATTGATTTTTGCTACCTTAAGCATGAAGTACACAAAATATATTGATCCAAACATTTCATTAAGTATAATTAAGCTTTTAAATTTTGCAGCCAGAAGCTTCATGAAAAGGATAAACTGTTTATTGAAGTTTAATAACTGTTTATTATTTAACTGAACTGTTTATTATTTCTATATACAGCTATTTGTTATCTTCTGAAAAAAATATATTTATCCATATAATAAGTACTAAGAAAACATTAAACACTAAAATATCCTACTTGTGACAACACAAATTTAAGCATTTAGGAACTATTAGACAGAAAGAAGCCTATTAGAGAAAGTATAACAGTTCCAAATTTCGATAAATCCTCAACAATATATCAAAATAATCACTGTAAAAAATATGGATTATTCCAGTGAATTTTCCTATGAAATAATATACAATTATGCTAACAACAAAAAACACCTAAATGTCACTAATCAGTTTACAGCCCTTATTTAGGGTTCTCACTCTTGTTGAAGAAAAAAATTCAAGGACTTTCAAGGACCTTTTTAAGAAAATTCAAGAACCATAAAATTATATATTTTAGACATAAAAATGCAAATGACAAATTTAAATCAAATTAATCCTTTACATTTTTATTTTTAAAATAAAAAAATTTGGTATGGATCTGTAATTCTAATGATAAAACACTGTACCAAATTTTATATATTTAACTATTTAAGTTTTTGAGTTAATGTGTTCACATGAACACAGACTTCCCTGGCTCTATGAAATTAAATAACATACATTTTGAAAACAGATTTCATTGCAGAGAAAATCGGTTATTGGTATTTAAAACAAAATTTTGTTCAACTATATCAGTTACTTTCAAAATAAATTAGGATAGTTGCAAGACTGTTTTACATGACAGATAAATAAATACCTCTGTAGTTTTTATTCTATTGTCAAATTAAGCTGCCTTAGAATATACAAAGAGAAAAAAGATTGATGATTGACAGCAATCCCATACAAACACTCTTTTTCTGGTGTTGGAATTCTCAAAGCAAAACCAAGTAGCAAACTGGTTTTCTCTTCAGTCCCAAAAAATATGGGATGGTCAATTTGCTTATTTTTCAAAGACTTTTCAAGGACCCAACAAAAAATCAAGTACTTTACCAGGACCCTGAGTAAGGCAAATACAATTCAAGGAATTTTCAAGGACTATGGGAACCCTGGTATTATATAAAGGATTTTCATGACACAAAATTATTCTATAATAATATATTAGTATAGGATTATTATTTATTACTTATTTTGAAAAATATGAATTTTAAAACATTTTTTGTATATAATAATGGTGGATAGCTTTCAATTCAACAACAACGAAGCACATAACCAGTTCATCAACAAAACATGATTTAAAAGTCATAATCCATTGTACAGTCAAATGTCACAAATACGGACCTTTTTCATCCCGTAACTCCCCCCCCCCCCAAATGTATATATATATATATATCCTAACTTTTATCTACCAAATCGGCGCCCAGAGTCGGCAGAAACCGGTCGTAACCATCTGGGGAGGGGAG
>BGPR01007861.1:5732-60466 GCA_013235015.1 Araneus ventricosus | reverse complement strand
TCGAAAAACATACTTTATAGTTATCACTGCTTTTTTTTTTTTTTTTTGTTTAGACGTTTGTTTCATTTTTTGTGCAATATCAAGATCAGATGGACCACACCAGCAAGAAGACATTTGGACACACATGATTTAATGTAAAACTCACGACGGGTCCCATACACGATGGATCTTCAGTAGAATTGGGTTTCAAACCTGGGACCTCTTGGCCCCGAAGCCAAGATCTTACCACTAGGCCACTGCAACCCTGATATTACTTTGAAGGGATGAGAATTTTTTTTATTGATTTTCAGCTGTTACACATGAGGAAAGTACAGCATTTACTTATTTCCCTCAGGGGTTGAAATTCCTAGCCACATCAACAACAATCAAGACAAAATTATGTTTGCAAGACAGAATAAAGAAGGACAATTCCATTCATGCAGGGAATTAACGAGAAAAGATGCCATACCTTCAGTTTCTGCATCATGTCCTTTGGGTGCCTCTCCAACATCCATGGAGAACATGATAATTTTTGGTGTCATCGTGGACATGGCATTGCTAAAACAGTAAGTATACACTCCATCAGCATGGGCAGCAAATGTATACTTTCCATTGGATTCTCGTTCACCTTGGTAGATTATTTTACCATCAGGTCCAACAATCTAAAAAATGAATGAATGTCTTTGACAACTTAAATACCTTAAAGTTGCTTTATCTCGCTAAAATCTGTGGATACACAAATATCTATAATGTACATACAGTGAAACCTCTTCGAACGGCCACCCCTCTTAACGGCCAATTTTTCGGCCCATGGACCTAATGTTAGAATAACCCCTAGCAACGGCCACCCCTCTGAACGGTCGCCGGGTGGGTTCGCCCATCCCATTTGACAAACGCATCGGTTAAAGAGTAACTTTTTAAACTGAAAAACGAACTTGAAAAAATGGTTTTTTCCGAGAAGGGTAAAAACTTAAACAGTCACAAATTGTATCCCTTTTTCAAAAAATTAAAAAATTATTAAATAAATAACTATTTTCTCTTTAGATAAGTCTTAAACTTCATTTTAAATAAGAAATATGTTTCAGACTTGTTTATATTATGTATTATAGCAATTATCTTGTAATTGTAACGAAAACCCTTCAGAGCGGCTAATTTTTCTCGGAACGGAAGGGTGGCCGCTCAGAGAGGTTTCACTGTACTTACATTAGGTGGTTTATAAAATTTTGTAGTTTCAAGAATAATTCAAATTTCTGCTTATTTAATTTGCTTTAAATCAGAAATACAGTGAGCTTAATTACATAGCTTGAAACAAATATGTAAGTTACAACTCAATCAATTTCTTTCTTTTTAAAGATTTTACTTTGAAAAAATTAAAGCAGAGATATACAAAAATATTCAAAGCTTCATAACTCGGCCAATTTTAATCGCATAAGAGAGGCACTTTTTTTTTTAATCCCAAAATAGAATTTACCTCATTTAAAGTATTTTTCCAGCTGGATCATGCATATCTCTAATGGTTTAGAAATTAGCTGTTAGGTCATCTTTAGAGTGGATGCCAAGTATATTACTAAAACTAACATTTGAAATTTATGAAGAGACACATTCGAAAATTATGACAAAAATCAATTTAGAAACTCATTACACATGGTGATGGAAAATTTTTGCTTTTTTTAGACATAGTGGATTTTTGGAACTCCTACAATGTACTATAACATTTAAAGATGTCACTCAGCAGCAGCAATATATATAAAGAAAAATTCTCAAATATATGATATTTCAGTTCCATGTAGTAAAGCATACAGTGCTTTTCAGCTGATTACAATTGAATGTATAAATGGGAGATCTCAAAAACTGGTTAAGAGATATTTTACTTTGCAATTTGTTTTAAAAGAAATTCTTCCCGAATCTAGGGAACAGAAACTGAAAGCACAAATTACTAATAAAATTTTTTTAAAAAATGCTCGGTGTTAAAAAATTTTATTTTGAAAAATGCAGAAGTTAGAAAATTTATTAACTTGTTTCAGCTAATACTTTGTAGGATCAGTGCTTTAGGAGCTCAGTAAAATAATCAATACTTTCTCGCAGCAAGCACAGAAATATAATAAAATATTTTTGACATAATATGTCTTAAATGTAAATATTTTTTTTAGAGTTGCATTCAAAAGTCAGGAATTAAGGTTCTTTAAAAGAAAGAAAAAAATACCCACTCCATTTGTAACAATGAAAATACCGGATAATAGATTGAACAAAACATAAAATATTTTTCCATACCTTAACATCAATATCAAGAAAGCCACCTTCTGCTACTTCAAATGTTAAACCCATTTTGGTACCGGCTGTGACTTTGTCGAAAAAACATTCTTCCGCGTGAGCATCCACATTAACAAAATAACAATGGATGGTCGGAACAAATGAAATTAAAACGATAATAAGTTTAAACGCTAAACAGAGATTCAAATGCATCATGAAGGCCAACTCAGTTTAAGCTAGCAACCAATTCGTACGCACACGCAAATGGAACACAGACACGTTCAATCAAAACATGACAAACATATGATGATGGTGTGGTGATGGAACGAAACACCATTGCCAGATTTATCATACATTTTGTAAGTTTCTCTTGGTTTTGTTTCACAAGATTTAAAAATAATTTTAAGAAATATGTGAAAGCATTTTTTAAAAATATATGAAGCTGAATAAAAGTATGAATTTTCTAGCAGTTAAATAAATTACATGTTTTTAATTTTAGTTTTAGCAAAGATCTGAAGTACTTCCTCATGATTCCGAAACTTTACCCGTTCTCGTTTCATTTTCCGGTTGAGGAGAAAGTGATAAACAAAGCGGTGAACCTAACCTTTTATACGATCAGTACGCAGCACGTTATACGCTGAGAAACAAAAATTCATTCCTAAAGAAATACTAATTTTTGTACCTTTTTTTGTCTTGGAAAATATAGCTTAAGAAGAGTCTGCAGAAAACTTTTTTAATGCTTTCTTGGCGCATTAGCATTCGTGTTTGTTGTGCTAGAAGCAGAATTAATTTTCAGAAATGTGTTGCAAAAAATTATCATTCATTTACTTTAATTAGAAATGGAGGAAGTTTTTCTTCTCTTAATAAGAATTACAGTTTGAATCACTATCGATGGATTGAACTGTCTAGTGCATCTCTTTCTCGTGCAAGTAGAACCTTTATGCCTGCTGAAGAATTTGTACATCCAAATAAAGATGAAAAGCCGAAATCGAAAAACGGCAGTATAAGCTTAAGGTAATCCTTTTTTCAGTGATATACTTTTATTAATAATAAAGCTGATGAAGCGTATTTTTCGATCGAAGGTAGTTACAAAACTCCAGTCTCGGGTTTAAATATGTAATTTAGACTTTAAGGAAACGTGAAAAATAATTTATAAAAGACTAATATATTTTGGAAAATTTCGTCACCTCGCAATAATTTAAAAAATAGTGAAGAATTAGAGAATTTCAGATTATCTGAGTTAAAAAAGTAAAAAGAATCGGAGGTAATTGTTAAGTTGTGCTCTTATGATAATTACGTCCAACAGACATCGCATTGCTTATAGCATTTCCAGTAATAACACAAAATACCTATTTCTATTGTTAAATTATTTTTTAGTTACTGAATTTAACATATAATCTTCATTAAAACATATATTTCTGTAATTGCTCTATTATAGCAATTACAGAAAAATTTTTTTTATGGGAAATTAAATGTAAAATGCAACGAACAACAGTATTATGCATATTTAATGAAGAAATTATGATTTTGCTCTGATGGGTGTTTCTTGTGGTAGGAATTAATATCCAGTATATAAATTAATTCATTTAAATGTTCTCAAATGAAAATTTTTAAAGGGATGGTAATATATGTGTGTTAGATGATTATTTGAATTTATTCAATACCTTTGCATTTATTTTTATTTTCTAACCCCTTTAAGCAGGAATTTTTCGTAATTTTATTTATCCATTAAAGTTACTTTCAAGATCTGCCATTGACCATTAAAGAAGTAAAGCAAAAAATACATGCCTGATCCATCATAAGACCACAGAAAAGACATAATGATAATAATAGGAATTGTAAATCCATAGTAATACCAAAACTTCAAGCATACTGTTCAGTAACAGATTCTGAGACTACCACTGTTGGAAGATTTTACCAGAAAGGGGTGTCAGGCAATGAGTCATATGAGCACATTTCCGGAGTTCTTTGTTAGATCACGCTAAGCAAAATGTAAACATCACCCTTCCATTCTTTACTTTCCCCCATTTTGATGAAAATAACTCGTCCCGGTGCATGTGCAAAAGCACGGAGGGTTTCCGAATCCGTTTCTAAACAATAGAATGCATTATTGAGTCTGTTTTCATGTTTCAGAGTATTATTGAATCTGATTTGCTGCTTCAGCATTCTAAATGATTTCTGAACCCAGAGCACACTTTCAGATAGTCAAAACAAGTAAAGAAATAAAAGTAGATTTAATTTAAATAATGAACAGCTCTGTGAAAAAAAGATTTATCATATGTAGTTGACCAAAAAAGGCTTGTCTGAAATCACATTGCAAAACTTATTCATTATTAAATATCTGATGATTTAAAATTATATTCAAAATATCTTTGCAATCTCTAGATGCGTTTAGATAAAGAATCTGTAATATGAATTACGTTAATGAATGAAAAATTTAAACGAATCATTAAATTTTGGGTAAATGTTAAGTTTACAGTGCACAACCGTTCCTCCCCACTTAGGATCGCCAACTCTTTGTCACCAAGAGCAAGATGGCTTGGCGATGTGAGAACATTTGTTTTGGGTGCGCAGTGAGCATTTTATTGTTGCCTTGTGGACGCAATGCCTGTGGCATTACAAGTGTGTTCCGGGCAAATTTTTTAAGCTAAAAAAAAGAACATCAGCGGCTTCGCTTTCTACAAAGCAGGAAAATAGTAGCTTTGCTTTTTCTTTGAATGTTATGAATCTTGGTTTTAAAAAAAATTCTAAAAACGAGAATTTCAATTCCAAATGAAATTTTATTCAAATTTGAAGAAATCGACCAATGAAATTGTAAATAGCACATATCTGACCAATAAAATCGCAATGCTGAAGTTCTAAATAAAAATATAATGATTCCTGCGTGAACAAGACACAAATAGGAACATTCCTGCGCAACCAAAACAAATGTTCTGATGTCAGCAATCCGTCTTCTGCTTGGTGGCAAGGAATCGGCGAGCTAAAGCAGAGAGAAAGGGCTTTGCACCGTGAACTTTACTTTAACCAAATTTGGTATTAAATACCCCTCCAGGCAAGGAAATGTATTGTAATGGTAACAAGAAGTTGAATTTTTCTTTTCCTTACTATTTGACTGTAATTGAAAGAGTGATCTGTAGTTTAACTAGTGTTCTCATTTTTTTCCCCTGCAAAAAAAATTAATTAAAAATATTGTTAATGTTTCAGTGAGAGTCCTGCAATTACAGAAAAGAATGTTGATGATATTTTATTTGATATGTTTAAAGATGCAGATGGAAAAGTTGCTGTTGGAAAATTCCTTTCAGTAAGTGCAGTTTATTTTTAAATATTTTTCTTTACTAGCAGTATGTGCACGGTGTTGCCCGTGGAATCGGGACATCAACAAAATAAAAAAAAAACATCGCCCACAATGACATGAAAAAGTTCTGAAAACAAAACAAAAGATACACATTATTGATTTTTTTGTGTGTTTTTCTTCGTGATAATGATATTTCAACTGTAGAAAAACAATACAGAGTACGTTAATCCGAAACAATCTTAAAAAATTGCAACGTGAAAATGATTATTATACAGCAAGCAAAATATAAAATGGAATCCGAAAATAATAATCAAAGTCATTCAATTGAAGGTTATGATGTTACCTGTGCGCTTCCCCATCAGCCAATGAAATTGCCAGCAACGTTCCGGAGAAGTGTCGCGGGAGGAAACTCGCTAGAGGAAAAATATCTTTCAACTGACCAGGAAAAAATTAATTAAAAAAAAAAACAGGAAAAGATATTTTAACCTTTCTTGTTTTAAATCTGACAGAATGGTTGCAATTATAAGCTTAAAAGAATTGAAAGTAATAGTGTAATTAGAATGTTGGATGCAGCAAATTTAAAAACAAAAATAATATTTTGATGGCAAAACTGACTATTTTCTAAAAATTTCTCAAAATTCAGTCAATTACGTTTGAAGCTCAAAACAAACTGCATTAGAACAAAAATTGTTTGTTTTATCTGATGGTGCATTGATTGTTTTTCAACGATCATTAGAAAAGATACTACATCCTTTTTGTGCCAAAAATGACCCAAAACAACACAAAACATTAAATAAAAAAATTTCTAGATTGAATTTTAAAATTCCGGATTCGAGGTGCATTGAGTTAGCTTTACGACTATCTGTGTGCCAAATTTCATGGCTGTGAGTGCGATAAATTCATTTGGACATTGTGCACAAGCACGCATTCATTGCTTTTTATAAGTATAGATACTCAGAGCATGCTTACATTAAATAGAACTACCGATAGATTTTCATTACTCGTGTTGACAACATGCTTTCAAAATGCAAATATTTTCTCCTTCGCTCTCTATATTATCTTATATGCAGTAAAGCACCGTTTATACATCTTTCAAGGGACTAACGTAAAACAACATATGATTGAAAAGATGTATAATCAATATTTTACTGAGCAACTTGAATTATTACAAATTTAATGCCACTAATGTGAATTCATTTAAAAGTATTAATTTTAAACTTTTTAAAAAATATCGTTAGTATAATACTACATAGTATGGGAAATCAATAATTAAATTTTAAAATGAAATATTTATCATAAAAGTGAGAAAAATCATACCTTTCCTGCATAACTTGAGTCATAATTACACACACATATCTTATGATTTATGTGCATGTAAGTAGGTGTTTAATTAAATCTAACTGTCGTTTGACGTGCTGATTGTCTGCATGTATTAAGTACATTATTATGAATCGAATTCATTGAATGTTTTTGACATAAGAAATAACTTGAACGTTTTTCGACGGAATCCATTGCGTCTTTAAAAAAAGTTGGAATAACTTCATTATTGCTTAAATTAGCACCAGACAATTTGTCTTCTTAATTCATTGATAATGAATAATTTCGATGTCGTAGTAGCTTTATTACAGTTCTTGTACTAGAAAGAAAGAAAATGTCACATTTAAGAACCGGGAAAAAGGACTAAATGTAATCAACATATCATTGAGGAACGTGTAAATAGTGCTTTATACATTTAGACCTTTTTCCTGTTCTTAATGTAAACAATATATAAATGAGAAATGTATAAACAGTGCTTTACTGTATGTAATATATGTATAAAGTCAGCTTCTTTTTATTCTTAATTCAAATGACAAATGTTTAAACTATTTAACATTTATATACTTACATTTACACAGTTTCAGTAAACATTTGAGGGAAGTAAAATATGATATTGAGTTAATTGTGAAGTTAAGCAACTTTCATGTGTCAAACTGTTATAATGTTGAATATTACAGTTCTGTTCTGCTAGTGGAGCTCAGAGAATACCTACCAAATCTTATCAGTAACTCGCTAACAGAATTGCACCAACTCGCCAATGGGATAGCACTAACATTTAAGATTGTCTATGATTGGGGCACAGCTGACAAACGGTATCTATATTATGAGGATGGATCCAAAAAAAAGTTAGGTAAGTGTTTGGAATCCAGATTGGGTGCTGAATCTGGGCTGTAGGGGGGTGGGGTGGCTCTAGACTTCCCACTTGAACTTTCTCTGCAATTCTTGAATTTTGCAAGCAGTATGGGTATTGTCATGTGGGAGAACGACACCATCACTCAACATGGTGTTTGCGTCGGATAACTTCACGATGGCCCAGTGATTATTTCCCTTTTTCGAAATTGAAGGAACAATTATCTGGAATGAGGTTCTCTTCAGGGAGTGATTTGAAAACAGTTGCAGAGAACTGGCTCAATGGACAGGACATGATTTTTGCCAAGCTGGATTAAACAAGTTGGTTCTGCGTTCAAATAAATGCCTAAATAGATTTGGTGGTTATGTGGAAAAGTGATCGGCAAGTATGCCTCTTAATTCCCTTTTGTATTCCCTGTCCAATGTTAATAAATAATTTTTTATTACCCTTGTTAAACTTTTTTGGACCCACCCTCGTACATCTCATGTAATCCAATTCACATATAATAGTAAGACATCTCTCAAGTTTTCATCATTATTTGATTAATATTGATCTCTGGAAAAATATGTATACTCACAAGTTTTTTTCTTTAAATTTATGATAAACAAAATTAAATTTTTTAAAATTCCTAACTTGTCTTTTGATTGAAATTCTAACTATGGTTAAGCTTATTAAATTATATTCACTTTTCATATGATAAAAAAAAAAACATTTTAATTTGTTAAGTTATTAATAATTATTGTAATGAATACTTTTTACATGTTAAAAAAAGTGTTTCAAATAATTTAATTATGTTGTATATATTCAGTTTTTCATTTTGCTCTCATCCTGGAACTTTAACATAAAAGCTAAAAATTACCTAATATAGTCCTGTAAATGAATAGTAGATTTCTATCTAAGAATCTCCAAATTTTAATTAAAATATTATAAAAATGTGTGCCTTCGTGACATTCTTTTACTGTTGTTTGTCAGTTTATTTAAAGCCTCAATGGCTAGTTGGTAAAGTTCCAGCTTAGGGACTGGAGGGTTTCAGGTTTGAAACCTGATACCACATAAAATCACGTATGTGTGTTTTATGCACGTTTAATCTGACATCAAATGTCAAACGTCTTCCCACTGGAGTGGTGTGGAAATTTGTTGAAAAGATGACAATTCGGGTGTTGGTGTTGTCATCTGACAACTGTTCAAAATGTCGAGATCTGTCTCCAAATAGCCCTAGTGTTACTTCAAAACAGGCCATTAATAAAATTAAATTAAATTTATCAGCATATTTGAAAGTTGATAATAGCATACATACCAACTGCAATGGATTCTCTGTAGTTACTATGGATTTTATCTTAAATTTTCTGTAAACTATGAACAAGATTAAAATTTCTACGGAAACGAGCTTTTTCTGCCTTGCAGTTGTTTTAATTGTATTACTTGATGACATGAGGATCTATATATATTTTTTTTTTCTTCATTTCACGTTTGAAAAATGTCATATAATTATTTTTAATTCTTCTAATAATACTGATATGTATATTTCTTGTATTATTTATCCAGATAAGATATTTTTTAAAGAATAGAAATATGTGTCAACTTAAAATATGATGAAATATCTAAATGATGATAAATTCAAAACTTTGACGCAAGTCTTTTTCTGTGTGTGTAAGTGTGCGCGTCTTCAACCCTTGTAGACCTTCTGCTACGGACTCTCACCTTTCCAATGTTGGCATATATGTAATAGAAATTATGATTTTGAGAAATGATTATAATCTCTTATTGACTCAAATCTCAATTCAAATGAATTGCTTATGAAAATTCCTTACATTAATAAGAAACTTTCAATTTGTGGAAATAATTATAGAATTTGTGTTTATAGTCAACTTTACATGATGGTAATGGAATTTGTAGCTAATAAAAAACCTTAATCATTTAAAAATGCCATTTAAATGCATACTGTTACAAAGCTATAAAGTCGTTTCCCTGAGATGCTAATCTTGGCGATAAATTTGGCGACTTGGCGGTAAAGTTGGGGACTTTGGCGACAAAAGGAATTTTCTAGAAGGACCTCGAACTTTCAACCTATTTCTACTGGCTTCATGAACTTTCTAGAGATTATGTCACTTCCAACATAATGAAGCCACTTCCTATTGAAAAGTATAAAGGCAAGCTCTCAAGCCAAGAAGAGTCAGTTGGATTTTGATCTGCAAGCAAGCTGGTGAGCTGATAGGAAACCTTTGAGTGGTGTGTTGAGATTTAATGGTAATCTCTGTTGTGAATTTTTACAAGTGCTGTTTTAATATTTGTGTTACGTTTCTTTGCTTAGAATACCTGTAAAATAAAGAGCTTTATTTTTGTAATCCTGCTTATTGGACTGCATTCACGTACACCCACAAGACGATTTTGTCACAATACATTAAAATTAAACAACTTTTTTTCTATTTGTTTTGTTTAAAAAATGATAATTGTTTTTATTTCAGGCCCTTTCTGCCACCGGGCTGAGGAAGAGTGATCCACGCTTAAAGGAAATGATGACCAAATTGCGAACCATACACAAAGAAATGCGAGACATGGGTTCTCCAGATTCTATTACATTAGATAGAGATAGCTTTAAAAAGTAATCCACAACTTTAATTAATATGTAACATATAGTTCTACCATTTTTTGAGATTACAGTTGAGTACTTTAGTTTATACCCCTTTTTAATGAAATGTTTTATAATTTTGTACTTCCACTAGTAAAATGATTGAAAAGAATTTTTCAACACGCCTTTTTTAATGAAATATAATATACCAAACGAGTAGTAAAGTTCCTGACAACTTAAGTTGACAGTGCATTGATAGCTACAACCAGTCTCATCACTGGTGAATCATGTATTATGTGTTTCTAGTTTCTTAATGCTACATGAAATTTAACACTTTTGATTTTGATTGTAGAATTTTATTCTACAGATTATCAATTATTATAGTTCGAAATTTAATTCCATTCAAATATGCTCTATATTTCATACACATTGATTTTGTGTTCAGGACTATTTAACTATACATAGCTTTCCCCACTATGTCATTTTGAGTTCTATTTGATTATAGCAGATTTTAATATACATTTGCATATGATTAAAGAATCAAGTAGCAATTTTTAACCAGCTGATTCTTTATAGGTTTATATTTAATTAAATACTGGGGTTTTTATGTTCCAGAATTTTCCTGAATTCTGAATTTTTTACTCTCTCAAATCTGGACTTTCTGGATCTTTCCACAGGGTTCGTACTCCTCCTGAAATTCCTGAAAAACTCCTGAATTTTGCTTTTTCTTTCTAAGGGCCCTGAAAACTCCTGAAAATTGTGTTTTTTTATCCTGATATTTCTTTTTGTCTCTGAAAAATTACAATCGAAGAGCAAAAGATAAAATTATGATAAAACATAAAAATATGACGTTTCCATTTTTCCTTATTGATAGAAAGTCGCTGGAATCCGGAATTCTTACTTCTGACCTTACTTAGCTCCGAAAGAGTCTACCGCGCATGTTCTGAGTCACCGCAATCAGGAAAGATGGGAGAATTGATATTTAGCATATTTTTAAGCCAATTTTATAAAAATTGTCCACACTATTATAATACTTAATTGTCTTAACCCCCTACAATTGACTTTTTTTTTTCATGTTATCTCCTGAATTTTCTGTACTGTACTCCTGAAAAAATCCTTAGAAACTCCTGAATTTTACTATTCTACATACAGTATGAACCCTGTTTCCAGACATTTACCGTCTTTCATAAACTTTATTTTATAACATATATATAATTAATATGCTATGAAAATTTTAAACTTTTACTAGTTAGGAGAAGTCGAACTTGTCTGAGCAAATTAGTAAAAATCTGGCCTTTTAGTTCTGTGTCATCCCTCATGTTTCATTTTCAAATGATCCAGAACTTTTCAAATGGGTCAAAAAATTCTTTGAATCTATTTCTTAGTGAAACATTATTAAATTTTGAATACTTTTTCAAAAATTATTTTTGTGGCTTACTGTTGAAATTCTTTTAATATATGAATGTATGCATATGTATCACATTAACCTACTGAATTATCCGAAATTATGTTGGATTTTTAAGCCACATTGGTTTTCAGGATTTTTGAAATGAAGTTGTCATCCCTGTGAATGTCTTTGAAAAATTTCTTTTAGATGACGATGACATGACATGGAAAATTCTTTGTGAGAAATTTTGTGCATAAAATATTTTTAAAAAATCTATTTTTTCATTTCCCTTTCAGAGTTATAAAAGAAAATATCGTCCTCATAAGCAGAGCTTTTCGTAACCATTTTGTAATTCAAGATTTTCCTGATTTTGTCAAATGTATTGAAGACTTCTACTGGAAATGTAAAGTAAACACTGGGGGAAAGGTAATAAAGAAGCCTATTATCGGTATTTGTATTAATGTTTTATCCTTTTTCTTGTATGTTTGAATTCACTTTATAAAATTAATATTCATTATTAAAATTAAGGGCAGTTTGAAAAGTAAGGTAACAAGCCCTTTGAGAAAAAAACCTTTATTCACAAATGCAAAGAGATACACAATGTAGTAAGGTACTGGTGCATATTATTTTTCCACATAATCAGTGGTTGCCAAAGCATGTTCCATCCGTACACCAGTGTATCAAAATCGGCATAGAAAAAATCGGCATCAAAGTCGTGGAGCCACATCAAGCCAGCTTGATGAGCTTTGGCATAGGTTTAGAAATGCCATCCTCCCAGATGTCTCTTGGTACAGCTTTGGTATATGACATCACTGGCGGTAATTTTGTTTTGGTGACTTTTTCCAACAGCTTCAATATAAGACCCCATTCATGACTTAACGATACGATGTTCGGTTAGGCGACAAAAAATCGCCAATACAAGATTATTGCCAGTGATGCTGTATCTCAAAGCTGATCCTGTTTCTTCAACAATCCAAAGAGATAAATGTCATTTGGTGTGGGATTCAGGCTGTTGGGAGGGTGTTCCAATAGCTCCCATCCAAAACGTTGTACCAAATCATGGGTAACTGAAACTCTATGCTGTTGGACATTGTCTTGCAGAGAACACCAGTAGACACTTATTGAGAGCAGTCCTGGTTTTTTAGGAGCAAAAACTCTATCACATTTATTTCTTCAATCTTTGACCACTTTTCTGTTAACGCCGCCTTCTTTTAACTGTGACTTCATGACAGTACTTCATAACTTAACCCATCTACCAAAGGTGTTTAAATACTGCGATTGACTCAGCTGTCTAGACAGGAAATTTAATTTTATGGCAATTTGTGCACCCTTAAAGAGTTCTTGTTACCTTACTTTTTAAAACACTATCATACATATTTTTTGTGTTTACTTTTTCATCTTATGGAAATCTTAATTTAAAGGGGTGAACCACTGCCAGAGTTTGCCATGAATAAAAATGATCTTTTTATATCTACATTTTCTTGGGTATTATTAATTCAGAAACTATGTTATGAAACTTTGTTTTTGTTATATTATTTTTCAGTAATTCTGTTATACAATTTCAGAAATCTATATTACATTTTTTAAAGCATCACTCTGTGTTCTCTTCAGGTTGCCTCGTATATTCCTCAACTTGCCAAGTACAATCCTGATTATTGGGGTGTTAGCATATGTACTGTTGATGGTCAAAGGTAATTTTATAATTTTTGTAACTGTTATTAATTAATTATTTGGAGTTGATTCTTTGTAAAAGGAAATTTGATTCGATACTATACCAGAATTTTTAATATGTGTAAAAGAATAATTTAGCTTATTATATGATATTTTAAAAGATTGCTGTTTCTGTTTATTAGAAATGATAAAAATATTGTGTTATCTTATCACCAGGGGTTTAGTGGAGCCAGAATGCCATTCTGGTGCTGCTTTTTCTTGCAAGAAATAAATAAGAAAAAATTTTGAAAATGTTCTTAAAACAACGTGATTTTGTCACCCAGGTTAGAGCATTCCAGCACTGCTTAACACTTTTACTGACACCATTGTTCTCCTCCATGGGGAGAGAATATTGTGTTATCTTATCTACTGCTTTTAGAGCATCACAGTGTTGGCTATTTTGCGACTGAATCACTGCTTAACACTTTCACTGACACCATTGTTCTCCTCCGTGGAGAGAGAATATTGTGTTATCTTATCTACTGCTTTTAGAGCATCACCCCAGATAGCAATTTTAGTTTGCAGCAAGCTTGCCACAAATTTGTCATGACAAGAATGCAAGTTTGCCACAAATTTGTCATGACAACAATGCAAGTTTGCCACAAATTTGTCATGATAAGAGTGCAAGCTTGCAGTAAGCTTGCAGCAAGATAACGAAAGCTCCGAAGTCACCATGAAACGAACTTGCAGCAAACTTGTCGTGCAAACTTATTGCAAATTAAAGCAAAAACAAAGTACAAAACACAACCCAGGATAGAACTCGCGGCCTCCCGGTTCCGAAGCGGAGACGCTAACCATTGAGCCAGTCGAACTCTGAGAGGAGAAGATAGATTTCGCTAATACATCATTCAATTCGATTCGTATACGATTTATTTTTAACTATTTTCTGGATTTCATTAATTTTTTGAGTTGAGAATATGATTTGCAGTCAAAGAGAGAGCGATTTTTGCTAATAACTACGTTTTGCTAGTAAAATAAATTATGAAATTAGAGTTCAAAAGTAATTACTTTAAAATGGGACAAAATGTCTAGTTATTATTGTTCAACAAACACTGACTGTTTTTTAGATTTAATTTTGTTTATAAACGTTAAAATTTCAACATTAAGAAAAAGGCGATATAGTTTTCTTTAAAGTGAGAGTGATATATTTAGTAAAAAGATGGAAAATGTTTCAAAAATTTTTTTTATAAAAAAGTTATCTTTTTCACAAATTATCATTGATTTATTGAATTAATAAAAAAGAATTACGGTCTAGGAGATGCTATTAAAAATCGGATGTTTTTTTTTTTTAAAACAGAGACAAAGATAATTATCTCTTTATTGCGCTATCTTTGCAGGAAGCTTGTTTTGCAAAATTGCAGCAAGTTTGATTTGCAAAGAGGTGGCGCTATTTGTCACATCGAACTTGCTACAAGTTCGATTCAAGTTTGACACATCAAATTTTGCCATGACAAGTCAAAATCAAACTTGCTGCAAACTTACATGCTATCTGGGACAGTGTTGCCTATTTTGCGACTGCACCACTGCTTAACACTTTCACTGACACCATTGTTCTCCTCCATGGGGGTTTCTCTAATAATATTTAATACACAATAATTATCCATTTTTTGTGAACTTAAATTAACTCGTATTAACTTGTAATATAAATATTAAACACAATAAAAAGCAAGCAAACTCGCCTAATTTTAAAATCAATCACTGTCACTTCAATTAGCTACTAATTTTTCTAAAATATACATAAAAGTTTAAAGCGTATATGGATTCCGAACTCAGTAATGGATTAAATATTATTGTGAAAAAACGGAATAATATATTTGCTAACAAATTTGTACCGTAAAATACAATTATAAACTCCAAATAGCTGCAAAATATTAGACAAATGCCTACACACATAGAATTAATTACATTATTGGCTAATCACAAAGGGGCTACCCTCGTCCTGCCTAGGCATGTGGAGTCCTTGAATAATTGACATCACGACTGCCGTTGGGAACTAAGGTCGGAGTCCTAGTAGCCATGGCCCAACCTTTCCGTAAGGATATAGGCCCCGTCATCAGAGTGGATGTAACTCATCCCCCAAGGGAAGTGAGATCCTGCTTATTTATCTGGTGGCTTCTCATATACGAACTTGTGGTGCCCCTCCTCCCCCGTTTGTGTCATTTGCAAATATTCCTGACGAACTATGGCATAATCCAACAATATTGCTTATATATGCATAACAATTTGATACAGCCTGACAGTGCTTTGCTAAAACCATCAATGGTACAATGATGGCAAAAATTTTAAGAAATCCTAGAGATTCCTGTATATGCAAAATACATTTGAAGATAAATTTGATTAGTAAGTTGTTGATGCTTGTTGCGTAATGGAGCAAATTTTACTGCATTAATGTTATATTATACCAAAATTATTGTTAAGTATTTTCTAAACTCTAAAATTTATCCATTGAAGGATGATACTTCATTTTGCTTTCTCAATGCAGAGTTTCTTATGATGCATATTAAATATTCTAGAAACAAATGAAATATTTAATAAAGAAATGTTCAAGTGTAAATTACTTCATCTGAAAAAGTGGAATTTACCTTGCAACAATATCCTACTCCCCCTATTTTATGTATCATGCCATGTGATAGATTATGCAAAATGTCAACAGAAAAAAATGGTGAAGTTATGTTGAATAAATACTCTTAATTGCTTAATGTATATTCTTTGATAAATCTTTTAATTTAAAAAACTGAGCTTTACTCTATTTTAGTTTTTTTTTTAAGTAAGCTTTCTTAAAATAACCAAAAATTCTGCATTATCTATTTGTGGAAAATAGTCACACTAAAAAAACATACAAAATCCATATGAGCAGGTTAATTAACCTTTGTTTCAATTATAAAAACCTGTAAGATATTGTTTAGCAATGGATTCCAAAATACTCCGTGCTTTTGCACGTGCACCGGGCAGAGTTATTTTCATCAAAATAGGGGAAAGTGAAGAATGGAAGGGTGATATTTACATTTTACTGAGCGTGATCTAACAAAGAACTCCTGAAATGCTCTCATATGACTCATTGCCTGACACCCCTTTCCGGTGTAAAATCAGGGCCGCGGTGGCCTAGTGGTAAGGTCTCGGCTTTGGGGCCGGAGGGCTCCAGGTTCGAGACCCGATTCCACTGAAGATCCGCCGTGTATGGGGCCTGTTGCATGTTAAATCATACGCAGTGGTCAAACGTCCTCCCATTGGTGTGGCGTGGAAGTTTGGAGAGGGGGTGCCAGCTCAGGTGTCGTCCTCGTCATCTGACCTAGGTTCAAAATTACGAGGTCCGTCCCAAAATAGCCCTCGTGTTGCTTCAAAACGGGACGTTAATATAACTAAACTAAACTAAACCGGTGTAAAATCATTCAAAAGTGGTAGTCTCAGAATCTGTTGCTGAACAGTATGCTTGAGTTGTTTGTTATTAGTATACATTTTCAATTATTATTATCAGTATGTCTTTTCTTCCAAATTTGCAATCTTTCAAACTCTATTAAATTTTTATTCAAATATAAAATATGTACTGTCCTTTCATACTAATTATTGTGTAAATTTATTTTCATGTATACTATCTTTTTATTATGAATAGAATAATTATTGGAATTTGTTATGATTGATTTTCAGTTATTAGGAATGACATGTTTTTTTTTAAATAAATTTGTCTAAAAATTAATATGTTTTATGGAAAGGTGTTCCATAGGTGATACAGAAATCCCTTTCACAATTCAATCATCTGGGAAGCCAATGAATTATGCAATTGCACTCTCAGAACTGGGCTCTGATATTGTTCATCAATATGTTGGGCAGGAACCTAGTGGAAGGATGTTCAATGAGCTTGTTTTAGATTATAATAGTAAGTTTTTCTAAAATTTAGAAAAGCTGTTTTTACTTTTAAAATAATTCTGTTTTTAATTTGGAATGTACAGTCGAACGTCGCAAATCCGGAATCGTCGGGACTTTGGCAATTCCGAATTTGGGATAATTCCGGATCTTAGATCATATCAATATTAAGAAGTGATTTTAACATCATAAAACACATAGTTCAATTTAAATTATAAAAAACTCATTTATTACTTGTTTTCTTTCATTTATAAACATAATTAATATTATTTCTTTTTAATTTTAACATTTGTACAAAACATTTCATTTAAAGTGAGTTGCTTCATTAGTTTTGCTTTTTGATTAAGTAACTTCTCTTTTATTTTATGTATCGCGATTATGTCCGACTCCGAAATAAAGTCTCTTTGCAAATCCTCTGCGAGCCAGAAGGGGAGAGGAAGTTGCGCGCGCATCTTATTTGTTAACATTTCTTATATTCTGGACTAGTTCATTTTTCGTGCTAGAGAGGGGAAGGAGGAAGGTATTGTAACTCCGCGATTTGTTACATTACCCCCCACCCCACCACCCGCCATACCTTCGTCGTACATCGTTATACACGTGGTTAAATCCTTTCCCTCCCCAGATGGTTACGGCAGGTTTCTGCTGATTCTGGGCGCCGATTTGGTAGATAAAAGTGGATTTTTTGGGGGCGAGGGTTACAGAATGAAAGGGTCCGGATTTTGGATCATTCCAGATTTTGGACGTCCGGATTTGCGACGTTTGACTGTATATTAATATTCCATGAATCCAAACTCTCTTTTAAATTTTATTTCCATTTATTTGATTAATGCAAAGAGTACTTGATACTCTTATCATTAATACCTACTGACTTATATGTGGAAGATATTTTTTTAATGAACATTTAGACTACTTGCACCCTAATTCTACTTATGGTATTGTGTTTTGTAAATGGAGATCCTGCTTTTTCATCACTCTATGTGGAGACATTTGCTATTCATCTAAAATACCAGCAATTTTAGGTAGATTCCTTATAGGAAGTCTACTTATTGCAATGGTTCTCATGACGCAACTTCAGGAAAATTTCTGTAGATTTTCACCGATCATGACCCCTAGAACCCAGAACCACCATTCGTTCAAAAGTTTATATTTGCCCATGTTGTCTTGTGAACACGATAACTGGAGTAATTGTGATTTGATTTTAACCAGTGTGGGATATGTTGTAGAGAGAATGAAATCTCGGTCGAGTTCGTAGATGGGCTATCCAGCTCAGAGGGGGTTGAAATTCTCATTTCCCCATAATTCCTTTACAATTGAAAATAGAAAGAAAATTCAAATTAAATGAATTATCGCCTTATCATAACGAACAATTTTTGCATTTAAACTTTTTCGATAGCTGCAATTGCTTGGAAGTTTTGAGCTGAAAAGTGATTTTCCATCCCCTCCCAACTTAAAGTATCTTTTAACCTATGCATGTTACCCCTTGTTCGAAAGCTCTTGTCATTTGCAATCTCTTCCACTCTCTTTCATTCTTGGAGCTCTAATCCTTATGAAAATAGAGGGTGAATTGTTATTTTCCTTATATCTTCAGACTAAAGGAATCTACCTTTGCCTTCCGGCTTGCCGACGGGGATTTTTTTACAGAATGGCGGCATTAATAATTTGGTTATTACTCTTTCTTGAGGTGTATAAACTTACAGTAATAATTACTGATTGTATATTTGTATTTATTGCTTTAGAAAACTAATAGAAAATGTAACTGATAATGTAAAGGAGAAAGAAATTATTTTTTTTAAAAACAAGAGTCGTTACTTGTTTGAAAATGATTGCCAAATGGATTGGATTTAGCAATTGCTTAAATTATATGGTTATAGTATTGTAAGTTTGGGTGGCTATTTATCAACAAATTAGGAAACTCTTCCTTATCTTCTGATTTAAGGATTCTATTTCATATAAATAGTCATTGAAGGAAATGTATAAAATTCAAATTGAAGATACTGATGACAGTTTCTTGCAGAAAATTGGGCTCTATAAGTTTAGCAGGATGTTCAGCTTGCCACTCTTACAATACATTTTATCTGATAGGACTTGCTTTCAGTTGCAGTGTGCAAATAAATATTATTTTATTAATTTTTTTAAAAAATTATTATTTGCTTATATATTTTATTGGTAGTAAGCAGTGAAGAGATCAACGATATCAGTGAGTGGAGAAATTGAGATATAGTAATGATTGAGGAATAAAGATATATAGATTCCGTCAAATGGTGTCTTTCACCAGACATGACACATTTCCGCGGAAACGCGGATTTCAGCTTTATATAAATTTATAATTTATTTAAAATTTAAATTTATACTTTTTATATAAATTTATTTATTTTATTGTTCGATTAATCAATACATATTTTATTTCTCAGTATTTATGTTTGGGACGATTCATTATTTATGAAGTTCAGCTTTTTTGTTCCAAGCCTGTGTCATGCCTACTTTCACTCTTTAAATTTTTTTATTAATTTAACTGTTGCACAATGATTTCCACAAAGAATAAATCGGGATAAAATAATGCATTGCTTAAAAAACCAGTGGGAGTGGTGTCCCCTAAATTTTCTCATATACTCCTAACACATGTAGAGAAAAAAAAGTAAGTAGGCAGTCAAATGAACAAGAATCCCTAGCGCAGTGTAGAAAAAAAATAAGCGAAATGTCATACCACAATTTCCGAAGGTCATCCAACGCGGAAGTGGAATTAGAAGCCGGCGTGATTACCAATAGGGCTGGGTGTAAGATAAAGAAAAAGAAATTTGCAATTTGAACGCCTTTTCTTTTAACCGATTAACACAAAAATTGGACACAAATCTACCATTCAGGTAAGAAGACCACATAACAAATTTCATTTATCAAAGTAATTTTTCAAAGAAGTTATTGCATGCAAAAGTATGCGATTATACAGAGAGACAGACAGTCAACCCTTTGACGGATTTGGTCCAACATTTGATACAAACCTACATTCCTGATGATAAAAATGTGTACCAAATTTTATCCATCTAGCTATTTAAGTTTGAGATATCGCATTCACAAGAACACGAACAAAAAGACAGACTTCCCGTGGATGGATTTTGTCCTAAATTTGATAGTAACCTACAAATTATGTGTAAAGACCACATACCAAATTTCATCCCTGCAGCTTTAATAGTTTTAAAGTTATCGTGTTCACAGACAGACAAACATATTTCCAAAATTGTGTTTTTCGGATTCGGGGAGGTCTAAAACGTGGAGATTCATCAAAATCTTCAGTTCAAATTTTTTTACGATTACAATACTTTATCATTTTATACTTTCTATATGAGAAAGTAAAAATTGTTAATGATATGGTTTTTCTTCAAGTTTATATTTATCATTATTCTCATCACTGCAGTTTTTAAACCATTGTCCTTATATAAATGTTGCACAAAATTTCAACGTATGCCAAAATGTATTTTGGCATTTCTGTTGCTATTTGTCATGTTGTTGCACAGTATTTTGGTTTTATTGCAGAGCAGTGTATGCAAAGCCCTGCTACTGTTACAATTTCAAATTTAGGATGAACCATCAGCTTGATCATATGAAGATATGGACATCACATTTGTTTTACAAAAATAAAAGTAATATCTATAAAAAAATAAGTGAATGAAAAATAATGTAATAAGGATTATATTTCACTGCGAAACTAAAATCTAAATCCTTAGGTGATTAGGCATTGGTGAACATTGTTGACATGAATATTGCTATAAATTTCATCTTTATCAAACTAATTTTTATGAATGATTATGGACTGTGCTAGTCTAGTGGAATAGTCTTGGTCTTATGATTTCAGGATGGCAGGTCTAAGACTCAATTCCACCAGAGATCTGCCATGTGTGTGGGCTTGGTGAATATTAAACCTACCATCATGTAGAGTCAAATGTTTTATGATTTAATAAATCAATATTGTTCTTAAAAATGTCTAAAATAAATGCAGTACCAAAGTAAGAAACATGATGTAAACTAAAACAAAAGTAATATTTTTTTTTAAAATCGTAGTCCTATTTCATGGCCTCACTACAATGACCTTACTTAGCATGTTTTTTATTTATTTATTTATTTAGTGTTTGGTATTTTTGGAACTCACATTAGCCCTTTGCGGCACAAGGCATTAAAGTTTTTGAAATATGATGAAAAAACATCATGAATGGGTTTAGTTTATTGTCTAGACATAGGATCAACAAAAAAATCTTTTTTAGAAACCTACTTCATTCCGAAGGGGGATCATCCCCCTTTAGGGTCACCCTCCTCATATGAGAACCTCCTTAGATACAGCTTCCTTGATACACTCAAAAAATATTGTTGAATCTTAAAGAAAATAATAAATTCAAACTTTGAGAATATTGGAGGAAAATTTTCGAATTAATTTGCTAAAATTGTAAACGTCCAGGAATGAAAAAATTTCTTATCTCTGAGTTATGGAATTTTCAGAAACTTTATCTCTAAAAATTCCTATTCTGAAACGAAATTTCATAAGTCTGCTATATACATTCTAAAAGGAGTACTATTAGCCCTATCCTAAACCTATTATTTTTCAATTAATGTTTAATGTTGTATAGTTGAGAAGCGAGTGAAATTAGGTGTGCCATCAGCTGGCACACTGTGTCACAAATGGTTAAACAGTTTTTCTGTATAAATTATCCATAGTGATCAATTTTAAAAGGAATTAAAATTGATGATAATAATAAAAAGTGGCAACAGCTATTGTTTTTATTGACCCTTTTTTGTTAAAAGGTATTATCAGTATAGATATTAAATTTTTTATATCTTGTTAAAGGACTTTTTATCTTGTGTGATTTTGCTTAGTCTGGCTAATAAGAAAATGAAAAAAAAATAATAATTTTGTCAAAATATATTGAAATGAGCTTGCAAAGTTGTTTTCATGTTTTTGAAGTCATGAATTTGAACATGTGTGTGTTAGCTAGTTCAAGTTCATAATTGTTTGTTTCAGAAAAGCCTCACAATCCAATGGTAAATGCTGGTGCTATAGTTATCTGTTCACTGCTTCTGTATATAGTTGAAGTGAGTAATTATATAATTTTTATTTTTTGTTAGGACATCTTATTGTGCATTTTGTCTTTAGCTTTATTTAAGAACTAGCAGTATGCTCACAGCAGTTGGGGCTGGCAAACTGTCTGAAGGTTTTACCATATTATTTTAAACATATAGATCCCAACAGTTCCATCACAATGACGTGGCAAAAACATTGTAGAATACCTATTGTAGGTGATGGAAACTGTTTATTAAGGGCGATATCATTCTGTATTTATGGATCTGAAGACTTTTATGGTAAATTTCATGGAAAATTACTACAAAACATTGCAACTAGATGAGATGTATTGAAAAATGTTACAATTTTAAAGAAATCTGTTGTCTACAAAGAATATGAAACCTACTATGGTTTTATAGTCTGTTCCACTGATCTTCATGCAGTATTTAAAACTGAAAAAAGTAGTAACTGAGAGCCTCAAAGCAGCGAGGTGACAGGGGTAATTCTGGCCCAAACCCGCCTGGATGGCTGCGAGAGCGGCTAGTTGCCAAAATAAATGAGAACCTTACACTGAGATCAAAATGTGTTGCAATTGAAAATTAAAATGTCACTCTTTTACTTAAAAATCTATGAACATTTTATATTTTTTAAAATTGCTTTAATATATTACATTTCAGTAATTTTTATTAATATTCTTTTTTCAAATTTCAGCCTGAGATGAGAGTATCAGAAAAGTTTGATTGGGTAAGCTTTTATCTCATTAAACTAGTTATACTGTTATGAAAAAGTATGCCTATTTATTGTTAAAATCATTGCTTTCTCTATCTCTTTACAGTTTTTCCAGATGTTTTCAGTTTATTGTCTCAGTCTGAACCTATGAATAATCAATTCTTTATTTTTTTTAAAAATTATATGATATGTGTACTACCTTGACATAACATGTAACCCTTTGGCTTCTGATTTTTTTTAGATGCTAATTAGATGCAACATTCATTCTCAAACCTGTCCAAAAATGGTTGAATGAAGCAAATTGTTATTTATAGCCAAGGATTTATTAGTATAATAGTATTCAAAGTTGTAATAGTACTAAGTAAATGCAATAGCTTGCGAAAATCGCAGGATGCAGCCGAAAATAGACTTAATTCCTACCCTCAAAAGTCACAGGATAAGTAGTCAGACCTTACTTTTAGACAGTTGGTGTATTTTTTAAATCTGTTATAGAAAAATTTTTTACTTGAAAACTTGGTAAAAGAATCAAATTTAAGAAATTTTTTTATGCATCTAGAATTGATTAAAACAAAATAAAGTAAATTGATATTGTGCTGTTTTTAATATATTGCAAAAATGAATTTTCCAGTTTTTTGAAATTTTAAAATTGCAGTTGAGGTGAACATCACCAATATCTCTTTTTTTCATTGATTATGGCATTAAATTTTCTTTATGCCTTTTTTTTTTCATTTGACGAGATAAAGGCATGAATGTCTTTAAAGTGTTTTTAAAATGTTGACTATTGCACATTTATGAATAGTAAGCAAAATAGCATGCTAATATTTAAAGATTCATTGCATTTGGCATTATAGTCATTTCTTCTGTAGGATGCTCTATTCATATACATATAAATGAAATCCTTTTACTTTCTGTCTTTGTTGCATAGATTTGTCAATACTACAAGGCAATGGCTGGTGGAGAATACCTTGGCTTCAACAATGCTACGTATGCTGTGCTTTCCTGTCTTTAACTCTAATTTTCTTCTTATTCTGATGGAGTATCTTTTGATCTTTGCTGTCACCTAACATAACTAATGCAATGAATCTTTGTTCTAATGCAGGTTTAACTGATTATTTTAGACTTAAATAAAAATTGGCAGTGACTGCTAATTACTAACATTAAAGAATGTCTATTTATACGGCAGGTCTTTTTTTAAAACTATGTAATGAACAAAGGCCATCATCACTACTTTGATTGTAATTGTTGTTATTAAAATTAAATTAATTTTATTTAAATTTCTTTTTTCTACACACAAGGAATTTTCACATGTGGATGATTATAAATGATGAATTAGTTTTTTTAAACACCAACATAAAATAGGTTAAATTTTTTTCATTTTGATTACCATTATTCTTTGTTAGAAAAGACAATTCATTGTTCTGTATTCTTTATATAATGCTTTAGAACAGCGGTTCTCAACCTCTTTGGTTGTGCAGACCACCTTTTATGTAAAAAATATTGTGAGGCCCACTTACTAAATATGCAAATAAAAAATACAAACATATATATATATATTTATTTATATTACTAGCCTCTTCATTCGAGAGATTTCCCGTCAAATTTGACGAGTCTGTTGACGAAATGTCTAACATTGATTGAAAACAAATAAAATAGACATGTTTTATGACAGGAATTTTTTTTTTAATTTACATATTTCTTTATTCAATAAACCTCTTGATAAACAACATTCCGTGTGAAGTATTTTTCATTATTTAACAATTTTCCTTGTACTTCAGATGTCTTTGTGTAAATTTAAACGTCGGTAAAAAAAGATTATCAAATTATATCACGATTGCAATAAATAATCAGATGCATCGTGGCATCCAAACTATATCATGCGCATGATTTACTACTTTCTATTAAAAAAATGGAAATTCATTTGAAATATATGATGAATATAATTTAAAATTGGTCGGGAACTATTGATCATAGCGAGATAAATTTTGTATCAATTGATAGCAAATTTTATTTCACTGTTTTAGAGATATTAAATTTGAATTTAGAACGACAATTACTTTTTAAAATTACAGAAATTTAGGTGCTCTAACAATGAAATAATGCTGTTTAATGTTTTGGAGTTCTATGGCATGGATTTTATTGTTGGTGATGTCCGAGCGTTACCAGATCAGTGAGAGACAGATCTCAGCTATTATATTAGTAATATGCACGTATATGTCAGTAATCAGCAAAACTTACTGTAAAATGATTAAAAAATAAATTGTTTTATAAAACAAAAAACAAGTGATGACTCTTGAAGCTCCCCCCGACTTCGACTCTTGACTAGTGTTCCACAGCCCACTAATACGGTATCTGAGGCCCACAAGTGAGCCGCAGTTCAAAGGTTGGGAACCGTTGTCTTTGAATATCTTGCAGCATACATTTATGTTGTATTTATATCAAGAAATATTGTATATTTTGGAAATTTTCACATATGCAGGACAAAAGCCATTTGTAAAGAAAGGATTAAATGTGGAATGATGAATAACCACCTCTTACAGATTAACTGAAAAACTGTTTAAGATACTTATACAAATACTTAAGTTTATTTTAATTAATGAAATGTGTTATTAATAGTTTTTGCTTTAAGTTATCTCATTGTCATCAATTACAACTCAAATTGGTGTTTATAGAAAGCCACAAACAACTGCCTCGTCAGGTGAATGACGTAATGTATTTTTTTTTTTTTTAATTTTCAGGTAAAATAAAGAGCTCTATGTAATAACTCATTTTTTGTTTTAAATACAAAATTTTATTGCACAGAATATTGATTATAATATTTAATTTTTAGCATCAATATACAAAAAATCTCTGAAAAATCTGAAAATTAAATTCTGCTCAAATAAATCATTTACTTTTAAATACATTATGATCATATTTTAGACTACTAACTGGCAATAATGATACAGCAAGTATCATATCCATACTATCATCTTGAGTTGTCATTGACTGTAGAAGATTTTGTGGGTTCTACTAATTAGATGTTTACTTCAATAAAAAAAAAGGTGCCTTATTTTTGTCTCCAGTTCATTATTTGGATAATTTCTTTTGTGTACGAAATCTGTGGAGTCAGGCAGTCATTCAATTCTGAAAAAAATTATACCAGGATTTGACGAATAAAAGATTTTTTCCTCTTTGTTTATAGCTTTCTTTCTGAACGAGAGGCTGCTGACAGAAATTATTCTATAGGGTTCTATATGAAGGAGAACAAATGCTATCCTGAGAAGGCCATTTTAAAAGATATCATGGACTTCTACTTTCAAGTAATTCTTATTCCTTTGACTTGCGTATTATTAATTTCCACTGTTGGTATTTTCAGATTAATTTTTTATCTGATAATGATAAATGAATTGTCATGGTATCTGATCTTGTGAGAAATTTTCAAAACCCAGTTTTTGCAATTTGTGAATAAGTCTAATTTTTTAATTATTATACTCAACACTTTTATAATTTGAATAGTTATTGAGATAGGTCGCCTGATGTTGTGATCTGTTCTATTCAATTCTTAATCTCTAACTGTGTGCTTAACTGTTGTCTCTGTAACTGTATGCTTAACTGTTTTTGCTAGTGTCAGTTCTGTTTTGTATTCATGTTGTTCTGTGTTCTGTGATTAAAAAGTGTTATACAGATGATCGTTCTTGGAAATTCATAACATGTTCACAGATGCAACATAATTGGCGACGAGGATGGGATTCGAACCCACGCGGGCAAAGCCTAATGGATTAGCCCAAGGATGGGACACCCGAAAACTCCGAAATTTTGTACTTTGTTATTTGGGATTTTTTTTCCTTGCTCCATAATATTTGACTTTTAGTGATGATAGTGTTGATTGAAGAAAAACTCTAAATCTCATGTAGCAGTAAAATTTTAAAGAGTTGAGTACAGTTGAAATGTTCCGAATTCTTGATTTATTATTTTTTGCATCCTTAATTAATAGGTTATAATAAACTGGTTAATAAATGTGTTTCTATTCATTTAATGTGATTTACTGATTATGAGCCTGGTTATTTATCCCTTATTTAGTTAGACAAGGATGATTTAATGAGCTAAAAAGAAATGATCTTCTGTCATTTGATTTTCCATCTGTGTTTCTGAATGTGTGACCATCATTTTAAGTTATATAAAGTTTTCTAAACTAAGGCAGTTGTCTAGTTTTGAAGAATATTGGTTTGATTCGGGAATGTGGTCCTTCATGATTTTGACTTTTATAGTATTTTATCCCAAGCTTAAGTTACATTAAATATTTAGTAAAAGAATGGCTTTGATTATGCGTTAACACATTTAACTTCTTTCATTTTTGCATCCTCAAACTTGATGCTAGCCTCTCAATTTGTTCATCATTTTTATCTAGAAATGTCCCGTGTAATGAATCGTTTTACGAGTAAACATTCACTGAGAATTGTAGATAGTTCTCTCTCAGTAAAATAAAGATACACTATATACCCAAAAGTATCCGGACACTTGCAGATTTTCACATTTTTTAGAGTTTCTCCGGAATGGTTTAACCGACTGCCTTTAAACTTGGGGCATGTAAAGAATAGACAATAACTCACATTTTACATTGAAGATTCGATCCTGAGGGCAATTAGAGGGCCGTCTACAAACTGATGAAGCCAAAAACGTTTTTGACCCACCCCGCTTCACAGAATACTGATAACAAGATGAAACTTTCAGAAATGGTAATGTGTAATGTGCATAATATTTACAGGAATTTTTGTAAACTCAGCGCAAATATGGGGGAAGATATAAAGGTTTTCTTAAAAAATCTCAAATTTTCCCACCTGTTTTTTGCTTATAACATGCAGAGTTTTCTGTTATATTATACAAAACTTACAGGAAAGATGACAATATGTTAGAGAAGCATTTGTGTGGAAATTTGGAATAGAATTATTAAATATTACAGGAATTAGGAGCATTTTTAGTAAATAGTGTTTTTCTGCGCATGCGTGAAACATAGTGTAATGTTTCTTTCACAACTTTAAAGCCAGATATATAGGGCAACTTATATAAAAAATTCAGTTCAATATCATTAGTATTAAGAAAGATATCGGCCTTACAACGAGCAGAATTTTAACTCCTGTCAAAGAGAGGCTAAAAGATGAGGGGTTGTACACAAATTGATATTTTTTAAACTTATGTCTTTAAATAGTTATATTGAATTGTATAGTGGTTAGAATTTGCTGCATACCCATGAACACTTATCAATTACGTGCATAACTTAAATTCCAGCTAATTAGGTACTATAAATAACAAAAATTTTATTACTTTAATTGTATTATTTACATGATTATTAACGAGTTGCATATTACAATTTTACGGCCAAACGATATTTTTAAATATCTTTATTTTATAGCGAAACGATTTTTTATCTAATTAATTTCTTTTCTTAAAATATTTTAATAATTCTACATATATATTTTTTATTCGTTACGAATATTAGATGTGTTCATGCGTATTCAGCAAATTCTAACCACTATACAATTCAATATAACTATTTAAAGACATAAGTTTAAAAAATATCAATTTGTGTACAACCCCTCATCTTTTAGCTTCTCTTTGACAGGAGCTAAAATTCTGCTCGTTGTAATGCCGATATGTTTCTGAATACTAATGATTTTGAACTGAATTTTTTTATATAAGTTGCCCTATATATCTGGCTTTAAAGTTGTGAAAGAAAAATTACACTATGTTTCGCGCATGCGCTGTAAAACATTATTTACTAAAACTGCTCATAATTCCTGTAATATTCAAATATTCTTTTCCAAATTTTTACAACATTTTTTTCTAACATATTGTCATCTTTTTTGTGAGTTTCGTATAAAATAACAGAAAACTCTGCATGTTATAAGAAAAAAACAGGTGGAAAAATTTGAGATTTTTTAAGAAAACCTTTATATCTTCTCAAATATTTATGCTGTGCTTACGAAAATTCCTGTAAATATTATGTACATTATACATTACCATTTCTGCAAATTTCATCTTGTTATCTGTATTCTGTGAAGCGGGGTGTGCCAAAAACCTTTTTGTCTTCATCAGTTTGTAGACGGCCCCCTAATTGCCCTCAGGACCGAATCTTCAATGTAAAATGTGAGTTATTGTCTATTCTTTACATGTCCGAAGTTTAAAGTCAGTCGGTTAAACCATTCCGGAGAAATTCTAAAAAATGTGAAAATCTGCAAGTGTCCGGATACTTTTGGGCATATAGTGTAGGTGTTCATATGCAAGAACTAAACCATAATAGGGTTTAACTGCTAAAAAGGTCAGCATTGTTGCAGCTACATTTGAAATGTTTTGCGACTATCTAGACAGAGAATTTTTTAATGAAAACTTTAATATATAATATTCAATTATTTTTATTAAATATTCTAAATCATAACTCCTTTTTCTTCATGAAAACCTATATATCACTTTTTAAAAAGATGAATCTACTAGCTGAAAACCCAGACTTGCTCGGGATCCATATTTTTTCATATACCGGCCTCCTGTTTTTTTGCCCCCTAAAAATATTGTCACCAACTTTCCTCAACAAACGTAAATCTTCTTTGAATTCTTTCTTCACCAAAGGAAACCGGTTTCTTTGGAGGCATGATTTTAATTCAATTTCCCCAATTTTTCGAAACATATCTGGGTGTTTGAAATTATCTGTAAATTATTATTTGTACACCCACTCTAAGGACATGCTTGCTATTCTATAAACTAAATATAAATGCTCTTCTAAAATAAAAACTAAATATAAATACTCTTCTAAAATAATAACTAAATATAAATACTCTCTATTAATACTATAAATAAAGTCAAACTGAAACTCAAATATGAAATAGCATTTTTATACTCTTTTTAAACAACATTGCCATATCAATGTTAATATTCAAAAATTTGTGAAAATTAAACATAACTTCGATTAGTAACTAAACTAATGTCATTGGATATTTGAGAGCATATTAAAAGTTACGAAATAAAAAGGGAAGTTAAGTGCATGCTATGAAATAACAGCAGAAGTAAGAAGTCTGCCTTGACCAAAAAAAGCAATATTTTCTTAGCTTTAACAGTGGTAAAAACACGTGAATAAAGGATTTGATGAAGCAATAAATTAGTTTGAACTTTTTTTTTATAACAATAAAAGCATTGTTGCAATTTGAGTTTAAAATGAATTTTTAAACGTTAATTACAGTTAGAGAAAAAAATTGTACAACAATTAAATTGATGTCATTAAAAAGATAATTGTTTTCTCTTTAAGGCGATGTAAAAATAATTTTCGTAGAATAAGTATTTCAGAAGTTATTGGTGAAAAACGTCTAAAAATAGCTTAATTTTTGTTATTTAATTAAATAAATAAAAATCTAATTCGAATTTTAAAATAATTTTTACATCATCAGCTCCCTCTTGTGCTAATCCATCAATGTGCCAAATTTAGTCATCATCACGTTGTGGATGTGCATAAAGAACCAAAAAACAAACAAATGCACACTCATACTTTTCTGTTTTATATATATAGATGGTGTGTAAACTACTTATTTATTGGGTACATATTGCAAATATGTGTAAATTTTACGAGAAAGCATTTTGCTTGCTCAAGTGTTATTTCTCTCCTTTTTTGGGAATAGATGTGTTCCTTGGAGGTGAATTGTGAAACTGTTGGCGTAATGGCTGCCACCCTTGCCAATGGAGGGATTTGCCCCATCACAGGCCAACAGGTGATTGATACCCATTCAGTTCGAGATGTGCTCTCCCTCATGCATTCCTGTGGCATGTATGATTATTCAGGTCAATTTGCTTTCAAGGTGAGTGTGCAGTGTATTTCTTGAGCTTTGGTGTAAAAAGGAAATGTATGAAAAGTTTTTTTAACAGTTTTTAACATACTTTTATTTAATTTGCCTTGTTTCATGTTTGCGAAGATGGAATTTTCTAATCTGTTTTTTACTCACTTCCTGGTATGCTAGCTTTTTGAAATTTCATATATGATAATTTTGTACTTGATCCCAATACACTTTTTTACAACGTTTTTATTAACTCGCTTTCTTGTCTGTCTGTCTGTCTGTTTGGTACAAATCTTGCTATCGATTTTAAACTAACTTCCCGATGAGCTGGAGACTTGAAACTTTAAACATAGTTCAGAACTAGATGACAATGCATTATTCATTCGCTTTCTTGTCTGTCTGTCTGTCCGTTTGTCTGTCATTTCATGTTTTGCATGACGCATCCGCAGTACGTTTTTCATTATATCTCGAAAACTATTAACATTACAGATTTGATTCCTGGGTATATGGATGACCCATGGAATCATCGAAGCACCCCCATATTTTAGCCATATCTTTGCGCATGCGCAGTACGTATTTCATTATATCTCGAAAACTATTAACATTACAGACTTGGTTCTTGGGTATATGGATGGACCATGGGATCTTCGAAGCACCCCATATTTTAGCCATATCTTTGAGCATGCGCAGGACGTTTTTCATTATATCTCGAAAACTATTAACATTTACAGACTTGGTTCTTGGGTATAAGGATGGCCCATGGGGCCATCGAAGCACCCCATATTTCAACCATATCTTTGCGCATGCGCAGTACGTTTTTTATTATATTTCAAAGGTCTCTGCGTCACATAACTTACTTTTTCAGGAAAATAACAATTTTTTATTTATGATCAGGTGAAGAGAAACTGAAATAAACCTGATTGCCACATGTCTCCATCATAATCTCATCAAGATGTTTAAAATCGATTGCAAAATTTCACACACAGAAGACTAAAAAGCAGAAAATAATTATTTAAAAAAATCAAAATTTTAATAGACCACGTTTTTAAAACGGACTAAAAAGTATAAAATAATTTCTTCTAGCCCCATACAGATTTATAATCCCATACAGATTTAAAACGAAAAACGTGGGGCGCATGCAATATTTAATAGTAAGGAGTGTAGGGAGTAGCTGTCGATGAGAAAACTCACACAACAGTTCATATCATTTCCATTGCAATAAAATTGTTAGTGACTGAAATAAACTATTTATACATCAATTATCTATTACATGCGCCCCACGTTTTTCGTTTTAAATCTGTATGGGATTATAAATCTGTATGGGGCTAGAAGAAATTATTTTATACTTTTTAGTCCGTTTTAAAAACGTGGTCTATTAAAATTTTGATTTTTTTAAATAATTATTAATATTTTCAGCACTCAATAGTCAGTTAATTGGTTGATTTCTGTTAAAGTTTGATTCTATATAAGTAGTGCCATTTGATAAGGAATTTGAGAAAATTAATTTAATGAGTTAGTAATATTTATAGAAAGAAATTATGAGAGATATTAAAGACTAAAAACTAAAATTTAATTAAAGGTTTTAAAAATTTGGTTCTATTGGAGTATTAAAAAGCTGAAAATATATTAATATATATTTATACTAATATAATAGCCCAGAACTGTCTCTCACTGATCGAGTAACGCTCTGGCTTCACCAACAATAAAATTCGTGCCATAGCACTGCGAGACGTTCAACGGCATTATTTCATTGTTAGAGCACCTAAATTTCAATAATTTTAAATTTGAAAAAGTAATTTTCGTTCTAATTTCAAATTTAATAGCTCTAAAATAGTGAAATAAAATTTGCTATTGATTGATATAAAATTTATCTCGCTATGATCAATAGTTTCTGAGAAATTTTAATTTAAATCATATATTTCAAATTAATTTCTGTTTTTATAGAAAGTAGTAAATTACATCAGTGGTATATCATGCATGTGATATAGTTTGGACGCCACGATGCATCAGATTATTTATTGCAATCGTGATGATTTAATTTGATGATATTTTTTGGCAACATTTGACAAGCAGAGAAGTGCTTTGTTTTGATTAGACATCTGAAGTACAAGGAAAATTGGTAAACAAGGAAAAATGCTTCACACGAAATGTTGTTTACCAAGAGGGTTTTGAATAAAGAAATATGTAGATAATATGTAAATAAAAAAAAATATTTCTTGTCATGAAAAATGTTTATTTTATTTGTTTTCAATCAATGTTAAACATTTCTCTCGCATTTATATCTATTTTAACACATCAAATTTGACGGGAAATCTCTCAAATGAAGAGGCAATTTGCACCTGTCATGCCATGATGGGTGTTTTTCTAGTATTTAAAATAATTGGCAAAACCAGAGGACCTGTACCCCAGCCCCAACCACTGGACCAGTTTCGATAATTTTTATTTCATATGGAAGATTATGATGTCTAGATATGTCATCAAGGGTCATCTGTCCCCCACCACCCTCCATTTTCGAGAGAAATCGAAAAAATATTTCTCCACTGTACAATCTCTATGGGGAAAAACCTTGCCAGAGTCCACCAACCCTAACCACTGTACCAATTTGGCAATTTTTATTTCATAAGGAAGTTTATGATGTCCAGGTATTCATTAGTATTCCCGACCTGGCCGAAGCCGTGCGGTCTAAGCGACGGGTCGCACGACACAATCCCACACAAGCAATTCAGTTTTCCATTTACAAAAGGATGAAAAGAAACCACAAAAAGAAGACCCAAAGTGGAAAAGCATTGTTAAACAATTCTTTAACAATGTCAGAAAAGGCCCGCCTAAAGAATTTAATTTTCAGTAAGTCCTTGAATTCTTTTCCTTGCCAACTTCTGATGTCCTGGTATGTCATCAATGGTTGCCTGCCCTCTACCACCCTCCATTTTTGCAAAATAAAACTTTGGCAGAGTCCTTCAACCTCTGCAACTGCCAAATTCCAATTATAACAACATGCTATTAATACTAAGGGTGAATAGCTGGTCGCTGAAGATGGCTAGTTTTCTATTAAAATATGAATGATGAAGCAAAATCATAAAAGCATGAGGGGCTGAAAACAATACCGTAAACAAAGAATTTATGTCTAAATGTGTCTATTATAAATGTGATTGAAGTTCCATTTTCCTTAGAATATTTCTATCGACTCCTCACATTTTTATGATTTACTTTTGACATTCATACTATTGACAAAGATTTTTTTTCCTTTTTAGTACATTAATAGAAGCTTGTTATTTCTAAAAACATTTTTATAATTGAGGGGATCGTTTTTTGTTATGTGTTATTCTATTTTAAATTTTGAGTGCAATTATTTCACTTGTGGTGGAGCACACATTATGCTGTTTTCCAATCTGTAAAACAATTACATTTGTTCTATCAAAGATTTTGGTTATTGAAAACTATATAAATGAATTCTGGTCTGGTAGGTTTCATTTTAAGACTGAAGTTCAGTAATATGCATTACTGAACTTCAGTCTTAAAAGGAAATCTTTCTTAATATTTTATATTTATTTTAAATGTGCTTCTATAATATAATCTGTATAATTGAATCCCTTTTTATCTCTTTATGGTTCAAGCTTTTGTAAAAATGAGGCTGTCTTCCGGGTTATACAACACATATCGTTGCTTTGTTGAATATTAGAGGAAGTAAATAGAAGTATAGCAAATTAAAAAATAATTGACAAGTATAACAATAAATTGTGATGCACTCGTCTTTATTGGAAACTAGCAGTACGCACACAGCGTTGCCCGTGGAATCAGGACTTCAAAAATGTGGGTGAAAAAAAGTGCCCACAATGGCACAAAAAAGTTTTGAAAACAAAATAAAAAAAAATACACATTATTGATATTCCCGCTTATTTTTCTTTGCGAATGATGTCACATGCCGTGAAGAAGGTCATGTTGCAACAATGCATTGTGGGATGGTCCGGAGAAGCTCTCGCTGTTAAATCTCGCTATGAAAATACTGTTTGAACCGATCAGGGAAAAATTAATTTTTAAAAAATGAAAAAAGATATTTTAATACCTCTTGTTTTAAATCCGACATAAATATTCCATTTGTAGGCTGAAAAAAATGAAAATTATAGAGATATTAGAACATCAGATGCGATAATTTAAAGAAATCTTTGTTAAAAATTACCATAAAAGTGACTATTTTTCAAAATTTTTTCAAAATTCAGTAAATTACGTTAGAAATTCAAAACTAACTTCATTAGAACAGAAATCACGTGCTCTTTCTGATGGTGTATATATTTTTGTTGTAAACTTATTCGAAACTATTCTATTGAGAAATTAGTGCGGAAAATCAACCAAAACAACACAGAACATTAAATAAAAATTTTTCTAGACTTAATTTTAAAATTTCGGCTTCGAGGTGCATTCAGTCACCATTACGACTACCTGTGTGCCAAATTTCAAGGTTGTAAGTGCGATAGATTCATCTGGACATCGCACGCAGAACGCACACAAACATTGCCTTTTATAAGTATAGATGCTTCTTTATTTATTGCCATAATGATTGAAATTTTGTATGGTATCTAAAAGAAATTATATTTTCCAGGTTGGACTTCCTGCCAAATCAGGTGTGTCAGGAACAACTATGGTTGTTGTTCCTAATGTTATGGGAATTTGTCTGTGGTCTCCACCTCTGGATAGTTATGGAAATTCAGTTCGTGGGGTTCAGTTTTGTGAAGTGAGTAAAAATTACGAATTTGTTGGTTAAAGATGAATATGATATGGGGGTTATGTTTATGTGTGATTTTACTTATGTTGGGCATTTTATTACTGGAGAAAGTTACTTTTATAGGAGCACATATTTTATAATAATAAAGGCCTGTGGGCCAAGTTTGTTGCGGCAGCCATTAAACTTCTGGTTGTAATCTAAATTACTAATACAATAGCCCAGATCTGTCTCTCACTGATCCGGTAACTCTCTGATGCCACCAACAATAAAATTCACGCCATAGCACTGCGAGACGTTGAACAGCATTATTTCATTGTTAGACCACCTAAATTTCAGTCATTTTAAATTTTAAAAAGTAATTGTCGCTCTAATTTCAAATTTAATAACTCTAAAATAGTGAAATAAAATTTTATTATATTAATCATATATTTCAAATTAATTTCCATTTTTTAATAGAAAATAGTAAGTCGCGTCAGTGGTATATCATGCGCGTGATATAGTCTGGACACCATGATGCATCTCATTATTTATGGCAGTCGTGATGATATAATTTGATAATATTTTTTAGCAAAATTTGACAAGCAGAGAAGTGCATTGTAAGAAGTAAAAATAGTATGTAAATAAAAAAATTATTTCCTGTCATAAAACATATGTTTATTTTATTTGTTTTCAATCAATGTTAAACATTTCTCTCGCATATATATCTATTTAAACACGTCGAATTTGACGGGAAATCTCTCGAATGAAGAGGCAATTTGCCCCAGTCGTACCATGATGGGTGATTTTCTAGTTCTTTTATAATAGTTAATAATTTGAATGCTTTTGAAAATTTGCTTGTTAAATTTATTTTCATACGTCAGCACCCAGATATAGACTTCGGTTGTGTATGGGCTTTTTGATGACACAGCAGTTCCCACGGGGTGGTGTCTTGTAACTGATAGTGGCGGTTGATTGTCTGTAGGTGGGTGTCTTATCTATGACTCATGTTGTTCTCCAAGTGTCTTGTGAGTGAGCACTTTGCACAATTGGTCTTTAGAATTCTCTGTATATCTTTGGGTGGGGAGGTGTGATTATAGGGGCACATCAGACGTGTAGGTTGTTTGTTCTTTTCTTAAAATCTTTATGAACTAAATTTAGACTAACATGAACCAAAATCCTAATGTAGTAGAGACAGAAAATCCTTAATATTTTTCTTACTATTTGTAACTCTTCACCTGATCTTGTGGGAAAACTCATTTCCTGTAATTAATGTTGCATAGCTTTTTCTTTAAAAAAATATATATGGACAATAATGTATTGGAAAGTTTGCTGGCAAGATTACCAACCTTTTAGTCAAGTCTAAATCTCAACTTTCAATAGGGCTTTGTATCGCAAGAAACATCCTGTAATGTTAATGATTCCACTCTGAAATGAATTTTCTATTCTGCATAATGACCATCTGACAGTTAGAGCATATCTGTTTATTTTATAGCAAAAATAGTCTTTTAGAATTTTGTACAAGTATATTGTTTACCAGAATTTGACAGTTGATCACATTTCTAGTATATTTTTTTGAATGTCTTATTTTATAAAAAAATATTTGAATACAGTAAACTCTTGTTACAGTGATATCTGATGCAACAATGAATCTCTCTACAACAATAAAATGTTGTGGTCCCGTTGAATTTGCATAGAACATCGTTGCATATAACGATATTCTATACGGCAATAAACCCCTGTACAACAATGTATTTTTTAACAATCTCAGCACCACTTTCTTTCTCTGTAACAATATTTCTGTTTCCAAATATGATGATGATACAGATCCATCTCAATCTTTATTGACATCCCAGGAAGCTCTTCAATAAGTTCAGTCCGTATGGGCATTTTTTTCTAGCCTTTCTTACACAAATAATGATCATTTTCATGCATTAGACTCTATGCAAACCTTGTTAGTTGACTTAACAGTTAAAAAAAATGTATAAGCAAACGAAAATATTGCGTTTTTTCGATAAATAAGTTTCTCAGGTATGTGAACTATTTTATTGTATAGCTGAATTTTCAAATTTTTGTATGCTTTAACAATCACTAACACTCTGGTGATGCTTTTTTTTGCAAAATGCATATTGTAGTGTCCACGTTAAAACAACCGAAATTCAAGTTTTTTTAATATAATTATATCCCCCCTTGATATAACAATACATCCCTCTATAGCATTGTCTTTATTTGGTCCCCAAAGTATTGTTGTATCGAGGTATTACTGTATTATAAAAATATTGCTATTTCCAGTTAAAAAATAGAGTCACCAGATAGATTATAAAATTATTATAAGCACATTAGTTGTAATAGAGAAACTGTTTCAGGCAATACAGTTGCATATATTTTTATTTTCCAGGAACTAGTACGCGTTTTCAATTTTCATCATTACGACAATCTTCGTCACACAACTCAAAAGCGGGACCCCAGAAGACAAAAGTATGAGACTAAAGGCCTTAAGATTGTTGGTCTTCTCTTTAGTGCTGCAAGTGGAGATGTCACAGCCATGCGAAGGTAAAAACAAAACTTGAAGATTAACTTTTTCAACACTGCAGCGATGGTTCAGGCAGTCAGATGTTTATCATTTAACAGCAAAGAAAACCATTTTGTTGTGAAGGGATCAAAACTACAGTCATTTTTAATTCTGCCAAAATGGAAAAATTATTAACCCTCTAACTGCCTAATTTTTAAAAATTACTATTTAGATGTAACATTTGAAAACAGGTTCAAATACCATTGAACATGCCAGCAGTGGCTGCTCCTCCATTAGGGCTGCAGAGTTGCAGCACCCCCTGAAATTATTTTTTAAACTTGTATTTTTGTTTCTAATCTTATTTGCTTACTTTTCCACTCTCAGAGTTCAATGGCTTGCGAAAATGCAAAAAAAGTAATAAATAATTGAAAAAAAAGGCATAAAATGAATCCAAACAAAGAGAGGCACAGGTCTGAGCTGCAAAATAATCTGCCCCTCGAAAGCTGTTCAATGAGCAGAAAATCCAGAGTGAAAAAGCAACTCTTTCTTCCTCTAACTTAGACGTGTTATGGGCTGAAAGCCAACACAGCTCTGTCTGGAACGGAGTCAAATGAATGAAAGAAATTTGCTTTTTTTAATATATTTTTCTTTTTTTCCTCACTCGCGCAGAAGTCGCTTGTTTGGCATTAGCTGTTTATGAATTTTGCTTTTGGTTCGTGTTGCGATGACAGATTCAGACAAATAATACTACTCCAAAACTTTCAAATTTTTAGAGTATTTCAGCAAAAAATGCATTTAACATGTTTTAGCTAAAAAATAAACTTTCTGTACATGAGATATTCATTTTTGAAAGAGTGTTATCGAGTGAACTGGGCAAGGAGGGAAGTGTATATGTGGAGCTCCGATTATTATTATTTTTTGCCTCAGAGGAATCATCACATCAACATTCATCGTAATTTTTGTTAGTAAAACTAATAGAAAATGTCATATGCTGGTTATTTACTTTGTTTGAAAAGCAGGAAATTTCACATCTGGATTTGGAATTAAAAAACTTGGCCTACTTGGAGATAAAGTAGCTTTTGAATCTGTATTCTCTTGATAAACATTTTTTTGCAGCCCTCCTCGTTTCTGAGCTTACGAGCCGTCACTGCACGTAAGGCGTGAACCGCTATTTACATGCAAGGCTTTATTAGTATAATATGATGGAACGTTTTAAAAGTACTAAGTAAACACATTAGCTTGTGAAAATCACAGGATGCAGCAGAAAATAGACTTGCTTCCAACCTGCAGAAATCCCAGGATCAGCAGTTGGAGGGTTAATGCTGCATTATACCGCAAATTATTGAATCAAATATTTCACAACTTTTTCTCTAGATATTATCAGCTAAGAGAGTCAGATAAACTGTTGAACCTTTATTAAATTAAGATTTAATGTATTTCATGACCAGGGTTGCCAGATCAAAATAGCAAAATAAGGCCAAACCTTCTTAAAAATAAGGCCAAACTTTCTTTAAAATAAGGCCAAACCTTCTTAAAAATAAGGCCAAAAAAGGCCAAACTTTCTTTAAAATAAGGCCAAAAAAAGCCAAATTTTACAAATTGATTGAGTACTTCATTTGCTATGAGAAAAAAGGCTATCCTTATGAAAACGAATCCCACTTGATAGGCATGTGCAAAACTCTGTTATTAAACTAAAATTTAAGTGAAAGAAATTTAAAACGTCCTTGTTTTTCTTCAGGAGCTACTTGTTTGACAACTCATTATATATCATTTGAAATGTGTAATATCAAAAATTTATTAAAACCAATAGAATAATTAATTAAATGTTCTAAAATCCTTAAAAAATAAAGCAAAAAATGAATACAAGGCCAAATGAAAAATTCCTAATGCCAAGCTTTGAAAACAGGCCAATATGCACCTGACTTGACACTGATTATCAGCTGTAAACTTCTTACATTTATGAAGCAACCATTCGTTCCTCATCCTTTCATTGAGACAACTTGGGAGTTCTGGTATCAAAATGTTAACACCAGATCTTGCAATTCTTGTTGTATATATTCTTGTAATTTAAGGCTAAACCCAATTCAAACTTATTCATTTAAATTTTACTTTTGGAAGGTGCAGGTTCATTTGGGTTTTTCAAGTGTGATTTTATGTTTTGATTCCAACATGATCAAGGATGATTTATTTAAGGCTGTGTAATCTGCCTTTTTGTTTATCCATTTAAATTTAAAGTGTGCGAAATATGTATTTTGTGTGTGTTTTCAGGCATTTTAATGCTTTCCCAGTTTCTTACTTTTATTATGCATCTGTTTAGACACTACTTATCTGGGATGGACATGGGGCAGAGTGATTATGATGGTCGCACAGCTTTGCATCTTGCAGCTGCAGAAGGCCACATTGAGTGTGTTGAGTTTTTACTCAAAGTATGTGGAGTAGATTTTAAACCTCAAGACAGGTAAGCTGTAATTAGATTTCAGAAATCTTCCAACTTTAACAATCATGTATCAAATTTTATTTGTCTGGCTTGCTGTATTTTTGAGTTATAACATTCTCATGAACAGATAGTCTGCTCATAGATGGATTTTATCGAAAGTTGGAATAGATCTACAACTTGGTTCTTTGGTTGTGGGAATCTATCCTATTAAAATTCGAAGGTAAACAAACATATGTATCTATGTCCTTCTATCTTCTCACGAACCACTGAATCCTGAAACTAGCCGTAAGTACCAAAAGATGGAAAATAATCCAGGGAATCCATTTCGACTATTTAAATTCTGAAATTATAATTAGTTAAAAAGATATTAATTAAAAACGTCAAAATGAATGAATTGATGTGCTGCCATCTATTGGCAGCATGGTGAATTCATGTACGGCAGATTCTTTTTTCCCCCTATAATTAGTTTTCGCATCCGGTGTTGCATTTTTTTTATTTATTTAACGAAAGTTGGTATTTCTTTTTGAGCAAGCTTCTGTGTTTGGATTTATTAACAGTGGAAAAAAAATCGTTTTCTTGCTTTTTTTCTTTCTTTTTTTTTGTATTAAAGTGTTTAACTTCGTAACGTTTGTTAGGGAAAGTAAGTGACAATATTTGTTGATTGTAGAGAAAAGCGGAGGTGGGCCATGTGAAAATATATGGATCCCAACGTCTCACGTGACCTCACTTCTCTCTGCCTGGGGATATCCTATTATTCGTGATAGCCCGTGCAACGCCAAGCCACACAGCTAGTCACACATTAAAATACATCCATTTATCTTGTAGTTTTAAGTTATCATGTTCACCTCCACATCAGTAGGAAGATTGATAGACAATCCACCCTGTGACGGATTTGTCCAGATTTTGATACAGAAATATAATTGTAGTAATAAAACTATGCGACAAATTTCATCTTTTGAGGTAATCTGTATGTTTTTGAGTTATCTTGTTCACATGCATATAGATGGACAGACAGACAGGCAGGCAGACTTTCTGCTGACAGATTACATCTAAAATTTGATAGAAATCTGCATATGTGGTATGAAGACCACATTTCATACATTTAAGCTTTTTGTGTTTTTAAGTTATTTTTTTAAAGACGTACAGTAGCTTCCACTTAATGTGATCTCTTTGGGACTTAAGAATTTTGATAACTTTATCCAATTGATAACAATAACTGAATTGTGTAAAATCCATCGTATTTTTATCACGTCATGGAAAAAAAAACTTACCTCAGAGGTATCTATAATTTATTTCAAAAATAACAATTAAAAAATTGATTAATTGTCGACAATTATTCCTTAACAATTCACTTATATATTATTTTTAATTGTATTGTTTTCAAATTTTTTTGAATGATTGCACACTCTGCAATTCAAAATATGTGCTTGCCTCATTTTGACATTCTTTGGCATGTTTTCTTCAACACATTTGTTTCGGATCGTGTCAGCCGATATCCAATACCAGGACCTTGTTAAAAATACTTGGTATTCTGTTTGAGGACAATGGAAAGAAATGACCGTCAGATATTTCCTTAATGTGGAGGGAGAAATTGCAGTAACCTCAATCATTAACGCTGATTGAAAATGAAGGATTGGTCAATTCGTTACTTCAAAACTGATAACATTAAACAATGTAGTGATCACACTAAACGAATATTTTTTGTGTACATTTGAATATGTTGGTTCGGGACCAGATGTTTTTGATAATCTAAAGCGAATGATAACAATAACCCCGATCGCATTAAGCTGTATCCTCTGTAATTCCTAAAATGATTTTTGCAGACTCAGTGAGATTTGGTAAACCTGGAATTTACAGTGCCATCCTGCTTCTCGCCAATTTTTCTTGGCGGAATTTCATTTGCCGTCGCTAAATACTGTTTTAGATGTGCAGTATGCTTTTTATTGCTCTCTTGCGCATGCATCACCTGAAAAGGAGAAATTGAGCTTGCAATGCCTGCAGCATTTCAAGTGTGTACCAGGCAAACTTTTTAACTTAAAAAAACATCAGCGGCTTAGCTGAAAAAAACATCGGTGGCTTCGCTTTCAGCTTAGAAGGAAACTAGTAGCTACGCTTTTTCATTGAATATTAGGAATCTAGGTTTTTTTTTTTTTTTTAAATTCTGATAACGAGAATTTCCTCACGCGATGCCTGCGGCATTTCAAGCGTGTACCAGGCAAATTTTTTTCACTTAAGAAAACATCAGCAGCTTCGCTTTCGGCATAGCAGAATATTCGTAGCTTCGCTTATTCGTTGAAAAACGAAACACACAGAATAACATACACAGTACTGAACCGATATTCAAGCCTAAGAATTCCAAATGAAGTTTTTAAAAAATTCGAATGAATCGACCAATCGTATCAAAGAGATGAACAAAACAGTCCAATCGAAACGAGGTGCAATATAGCTTGATGTGCAAAACACCGATGAAAAGATTAATTTTCACGCTTGTCACTCGTTAAAAACATCATTGCGCAACCAAAATAAATGTTCTCTCATCTCTGTTCTTGGCTGCAAAGAGTTGGCGATCCTAAGAGGAACGAATTAGGTGGGCACCGTAGACTCCAGATTAACCTGAGATTTAAAATGTAGATTCATCTAAATCTGAAAATTAAATTTTTTGATGGTTATAATACTTTCTCCAAGTGTACTTTATATATAAGAAAGTAAAAATATTTTATCAATCTAATGATGACTTATGATTTTTTTTTCAGATGGGGCCATACTCCGCTAGATGAGGCTCATGCATTTGGGCATGCTGATGTAGCAGAATTCCTCGAAAAATGGGAATCAATGCATGACCAAGACCTCCACTCCAGAGGGGAGAAAGAGAAGTCCCTGCTTTTTAGAAAACCCAACCCCATTGATAAGAAAGTGTTTGACTGAGTATTCTTAGTGCCTGTGTCCTTGGAGTTTTTGTCTAGCACATAAATTTTTGGTGTATTTTGCACAAAGTTGTCCAAGAAACTTAATAGACATGTTGGGAAATTTTTTCTGAAAAAATTGGGTCTGAATCAACTGTCGATCTGTTTGAAACTGAATCGTTATAAGTGTGTAATTTTAGGGTTACATGTTTACAGTGGTTTAAAGTGTGATTTATGTGCTGAACTAGAATGCCCAAGAAAAAAAATCTAGATTTTAAATGGGGGAAAAAAATTACAAAATCTTGACTGATTGGAACAATCATTAAAAAATTTTGTAATAGCTTATGTTTTAAAATGCATTTAAGGGATGAATATTCCAATAAGATAAAATATTGAAAAAATTTTCGTTTATGATTCGTAGGTTATTTGTCTTATATTAAACACTAAAATATAAAGCTGATAACAGGAAATATAAAAAATTAACAAGAAATCATGTCATCTGAACATATTTTTGATTCTCCATAAATATGTTGTCGTTTTCCCAAAATTTGTTCTATTATACTGTATAAAATAATTATGGTATTATATTGTAGTCATTGTTACTTTGAAATTTGACTTGTAAACATAAATCTTTGTTGTTTATTTTTCGATAAATTCCACTTATTTTATTTATTTTTTCAATAACATATTTTTATTTCCAGTGAATCATTTGTCTTGCCTAACTACATTTTTAGTAGCAGTATACTTTTTTAGTTTTAATTAATTATTTGCCCAATGATATTTTTGTTTGCAACAAATTTACAGTGGACTAGTGCATATTCATAATGAGTGTGCTTACTTGACAACCAGATTTAGAACAAGTTTTTATAGAATAGTATACGTTTTTGCTTACTAGTACTTACTTTTGATCATAAAGATTTAGATATTTGATCTAGTTGTCCAGTGTATAACATATCCATTAAAATTTATAAACATACAGATTTTGAACTGTATACTTTCATTAAGATGTCTATCAGAAAATATATTATTCTAAAATTTGTGAAAAAAGTTGCAAATTATTATGTTTATACTAATGTATAAAATCTTTAAAATAATTTAATCGTTTTGAAATGTAAATTCTTGTATTCATTTTATGAATTCTAATTTCAAATTATGAAATAGTTGTTTTTTATCGTTAATTTACAATTTGAGTCACAGAACTTTCTTTTAATTGCTTTTAACATCTCTGGCATGTATAGAAATAATATATGTAATATTAAGAATATGAATTTAAGCTACTTTTGTAAAAATTTCAGTTTTAAATTATGTATTTCAGTTATTGTTAGAAGTTACCCCTAGTTGGTTTACTTAGTATTTATACTTTTATTGACCATTTTGGTGAAAGGTTCAAATATAAAAGTGTTTGAATGTTTCATTCATTTATGTATTTTATTTAGTGCATTTTAAAAGTGTGATAGTATTTTAATTTAATTTTTAGTCTTATTGTAGACCAAAACTTTATATTCTTTTTTATTTGTTTATTTATCAAATATCGTTTTTACCACATTTCTCAGTTTATTGTTTTATTTCATTGGTTTTGTTTTTGGAATATCCCCCAAACTTACTGTGATCACAACTATAATTATCAGAGAATTTTATGAAAATCATGATGTCCTGGTATGCTTAATTTAATATTGTGTTAATAAAAACCTTTTTTTTTCAATTTTTAACCTGTACACTTCATTTTTGGATTATGAAAATGATCACATCTTAAATTTTTAACGTAGGACTACGCTCCTCCCATTGGGGTCTCAGGAAGGAATTTGATTCACACGTCAAAATGTCACAAAAAGCGTTGCATGGGAGATCCTGTACATCTCGGTAACTACATATGTTAAAAACATAACTAATGTCTTATTTTAGAGATAAAGGGTAACAACAGAAGTTACAAAAATATTATTAAATTATGTATGATACTTTTCATATTGTTGACCGATCCTACACAGAATTGTAACATATCCGCGCATGATTGAAGAATTCAAAACAAAAGAATTGACATTGTAATAAATTTTACTAAGAAATAAAACAATTTTCATTGTAACCTTAGTTTCTTTTTATTTCGCCATTTTCCCGTACATTAGTATTTCAGAGAAACAAAAGAGAATTGAGAGTAACTTCGAGAAACAAAAGAGAATCACGAGTAACTTTGAGAAACAAGAGTATCGCGAGTAACTTCAAGAAACAAAAGAGTATTGCGAGTAACAAAGAGAATCCGAGAAGCTTCGAGAAACTAAAGAGAATCGCGAGGAACAAGAGTATCTCAAGTAACTTTTAGAAACCAAAGAGTATCGCGAGTAACAAAGAGAATCCGAGAAACTAAAGAGAATCCGAGAAGCTTCGAGAAACTAAAGACAATCGCGAGTAACTTTGAGAAACAAGAGTATCTCAAGTAATTTCAAGAAATAAAAGAGTATCGCGAGTAAGAAAGAGAATCCGAAAAGCTATGAGGAACAAAAGAGAATCGCGAGTAACAAATAGAAATCGAGAAGCAAAGGAGTCACATGAGTAAAATAGTCCAATGCCTTTAACATCAGCGGCTGTTTGAAAAAGACAGCCAACAGTGTGTGAAATTCACTTCCAAGCAAGAGAGTTCTTTGGTTTTTACAAAGGTTTTTAAGTTAAGAAACTGAAGAGCACTGTTAGTTTCAATTGGCTGTACCTCATCATTTTAGCTACTTTCTAGAAGCAGAAAAAGGTGATGAGCCATTTGTAAGAAGCTTACTATCAAATTGTGTCAAACTTAACATAAAAGGGGGGATTGTATAGCTTTAATATAGTAATTTTTGTATTAGTTTATTAATTTTGTATATTTTTGATATAGTATTTTTTGTGTTTATTAGTTTTAATTAATTTTTTTATATATTTTTAATATAGTGTTTTTGTATTAGATAATTAATTTTTTTGTATAGTTTTAATATATTTAGTTAATGTAGTTTTTAATATGTTTATCCAGTTTCTTAAGTGTAAAAGGTGTTTTTTTGTTTGTTTTCATAAGTCTATTATTTATATTAAATAATCTGAGTCGGAGTGTGACCACATTAAGCAGTGTGTACCGTATTTCTGTCTAGAGAATTCTGTATATCATTTGTTAACTCTTATTTATCTTATGTACTACCTGATTTTTGTATTTTTTCAACTTTTGAATGAAGTTAGCATGAATAATTAATTTCCAGTTGTTTAGCAGGAAATACATTTTAAAAACTACAGAAAGTCAATTAAATTTCTTAACTTCATTTGGATTAAATTTAAACAAGTATCTATTGAAAATTAAAGTTTTGACTGATTGCATGTATAAATTAAATTATAATGAATTTATTGCATTTATTATTTACTTATTAGAATAGTCTGTGATTTGAAATGTCTTCAAAGTTCATATTCTTTTATTACTACTCCCAGATTATTGTTTTCAGCTTTCCAAATTTTTAACTTATCATAATAATGTGTGCAATATATTAATTTCAAAAATCTGGTGCTCAGTATACATAAATATTATAAACAATTACCATATTAGGAATTTAAAGCTTTTTCAACAATTTAAGTGTTGAAGAAATAATTTTTTTATGAAAGAAAAATAAATAAAGTTAACAAATTTTTAGAATGGGATTTTTCCTTTATATGTAGTCGAATCAAAATGTAACTTAATTATTGTCTCAGTCTTAAAGGATTGAATCATAATAATTTTCTGAGAAAAAAAATAAAGATTGGCATTTTTGAAATGTTTTAAAGCAACATATTCTTTCACTAGATGATTTTATTGTTGTATCTGTGATATTCTGTCTAGTCAAGCATGAATCTCTTCAATCTAGTCAGAGTTTTATGTTTCAATCTTTTCAGTGTATTTTCTTATGCAATTAGAATAAAAGCATTGAAAATGTGTTCTGTTATTTATTTTATTTCTTGCCCCTTTATTTTTTTAAAATTCACAATCGTTTTTATAAATGTTTCATAATTTCAACTTTGGCTTTGGAAGTGGTATTTTTAGAAAAAGTAAGAGGGAAATTTTCAAAAATTCTATTAACCTTTTCCGGCTCAGTGGTCGCAAAAGAGGTCACCAACTTTAAAATTTTCTAAAATATCCGTTTCGAATTCGAAACCCGGAAAATTGAAGGAAAAGGCAGCTGATAGTTCTCCTTTTAGAATGTAGATGGCAGTACAATGAAATTTCGTTTTCGTTTCAGAAAAATTATAGATTTAAAATGCCCAAATTTTTTAACTCTGAGATAGAAATTTTTTTGAGTTCTTGACCTTTACAATTTTAGCAAATTTACTCAACAAATTTCCTCCAATATTTTTGAAGTTTTAATTTATGATTTTGTGTAAGATTTAACATTGATTTTTGAGCGTATCAAGTTGGCTGTGTCCAAAGGGATCCTCATATAAGTGGGCGTCCCCAAAGAGGGACAACGACCCCTCCTCAGAAAGAGGTATATATATATATATATATTTTTTGTAAATTCTATGTCTAAACAATAAACTAAGCCCATTCATGATGTTTCTCTATCATATTTAAAAAAATTTAATGCCTTGTACCGGAAAGGGGTAACTCTGTCTAAAACTGTGGAAAGTATACTTCCACTGAATCCCACCAAATTCATAAATTTTGAAATGCAGTTTTTAAGGTTGGTGTATGTTCTCGCCAAATTTTTCGATGAAGCAAAAACTTAATTTCCGTTCCATTTTCTTATCTCAAACTGTAACAAATTTTCTTTACATGGTAATTAATTATTAATTAATAAAATTAATTGGCAAAAAAATTAATGTCATCCACTAAGCTAAATGAATTTCTTTTCTTAAATTAATCTCAATCCTAATGTTATTTTACTATACTACTACAGTGGAACCTCGCATAATGAGCAAAATTAATTTTTTAAAAATTACTCGCATAATGAGCGGCATTTCACATGACGAAAAGAGGAAATCCCGAATTTTGCATCTGCTGTTTGCACGGAGCTTATATTTTGCTTTAATTTTTTATCAAACATGGTGTTTAGTGATGTGTTCTTATCAAACATGGTGTCTGGGGAACAACCTTACTCTCGGAGAATATTAGAAATATCACTTCTGCATCATTTGCTGCCTCAAAATGATCGAAAATGTATGCAGACCTGCCAACTCTCTCGCTTTTTAACAATTTCCCCCGATTCTCACCGATTTCCTCCCTCTTTTTACTATTTTCGAGAAATCGGAGCAAATAAGTAATTGAAAAAAAGCAGTAAAAGAACGACGAAAGAAAAATCCAGCGCTTGCCGTAACCACGTTCTCCTGAAATTTCGAATGCGTGACATCATTCCCCTTCGGATTCTTCACTAGCTCTTTGCCGCGGCATCATGTCCAAGCTTGTTGACTAGTGGCTATCGCCATGAGTTTTCGACGCATGCGCTGTTTTGACTGTTTACAGCGCTAGGGAGAATTTGTTTATCTCTTCTGTCTATCTTGTCGTGTTAGGGGTATCGTCGAAGTATATATATATATATATATTAATTTTTTTTCCTTTTTGTCGTGCATTTCTTTTTCCACCAGTCCAGATCTGATGTCATAGAAAGAATCGGAAAAGAAATACCAGCCTGTATTTACCAAGGCCAATTCCGAGGAATATTCGTTTATTATAGCTTCGGAAAAAGATAAATCATATGCATTTTGTACCATTTGCACGTTTGAGTTTTCAATTGCTTCTGGCAAAATCTGCATCAACTTCTTTCAAGGAGTAAAAGTACATTCTCATCAATCTTATTAGCGTTTTTATGTTTGTGTTTGGTTTTCCTTTTTCTTTTAAAATAATGCTTTTTAGATGGTACTGATCTCCTTTGTCTTTTGTTGGGAAATTTCGGGCTAAGAGAAGCTATATTTGGCGCAATGCAAGCTTCTTACAGAAAAATTTCCCAAATATTTTGAATCCATTTCCAATAAAATCCTTAGCCCTTGATAAAATGGACTAGAATGGATTCCTTGTTTGTTTAGTTCGATTCTTTCAGAGTTTATCTTAGTTTTTTGCTTTCTTTGAATGTCTTTGATTTCCAATCTTGTAGCCGCATTTTTGCTTTCCCCCTCCACATATAACATGGTTTCTGAATTATCTTCCACTCGCTGCTTTTTTTCACGACGGGAAAAAAATTTTTATTCCAAAATTGTAAAATAAATAAGAAAATTATAATAAAAGAAAGAAATAATAAACTAAATAAATTAAGAAAATGACTGAATGAAAGTAATATTTAATAACTAAAAGATATTTAATTAAAATTAGCTATTTAAGAAATTTTAATGACACCTCTTCAATCAAGATGATAATCTTAATTATTTTTGCTTACAGATATTGAATAAACTGAAATGAGAATACATTAATTAAAGTTTTCTGGGCCCCACATTATTTTCTGTACTGCTCCTCCATTTGGGGTCGCGACCCATAGTTTAAAAAGCCCTGACCTATAAAAATAATCAACGGAAGTGTTGCCCTTTCCTCTTCACCATATACAATGACATCTCACTTATACGCGCTCTCTTTTATGCGCGTTTTTCACTTATACGCGCTCTCTTTTATGCGCGTTTTCCACTTATGCGCGTTTTTTTCGCGGCCAGGGATATAGGAAAACAATGTTAACTCTTATTCATTTATGCGCCGCACTAAAAAAGTACCCCTCACTTATGCGCGTCGCAAAAATTTTCTTAGTTCAAAAAGTTTTTTTCTTCAGTAGAACGAAAAGCCTTTTTGTACTGTTTCTAGGAATGCATTCCCTTGCCCTTCCCTTATTGTTCAGATTCCAGGAACGCATTCCTTATACACAGGAGTGTATGTGGGGGTTCTTGTGATTGACGTCAGTAAAAATCGCATTTATACAGCAGCCAATTAGTGAGGTTAGTACGGTACGTACCACTTGACATTGATCGCTAATGAAATAACCATCTTTGTAGTTTTGGTTAGATGGTTACGTTTTAAAATGGCGGGAAATTGGAGACATTGCAGCTGAAATAAATGGTGGTGAGGAGGATAACGATGATGAAGAGGATGCGGCAAAAGCTCCCCCAACACACACAGTAGCGTTAGAAGCATTAGAAACTCTGTTTGACTATTTTCAGTTCAATTCCGGAAGTGAAGGAACTTTTTCACGTCTCGATGAACTTGAAAAGACTCTTTGAAAATTCACGAAAACAACAATTATCGATTATAAATTATTTTGTGAGAGAATGATAGGAGTAAAACGAAATTTGTGTATGTAAGCATTTCCATTTTCTTGGAGTTCTTAAAAAATAATTAACGGAAGTTATGCACGTATTTGCATTTTGAAACTGATCTTATTTACATTTTTCAGTAGTATATACGTAATATTAATTCACAAAATATATGTACATTGTATTGATGTTTCGCTTTTAAGCTCCCTTTTGTGGTTTTTCACTTATGCGCGTCTCTCACTTATGCGCGTTTTTTTCGCTGTTCCCTGCGCCCGCGCATAAGTGAGAGATCACTGTACTTGTACTATCGGCTCATTTCCTGTGTAACTTCGTAGTTCAGTGAATATGCATTTTGAAACTCTTCCCTTTAACCCAATGGGTCCAAAATATATTACAGATCTACAATTTTGGTGTCAAGACGACATACCAAATTTCATTCATGTAGCTTATTGCATTGATATATAGAGTGGCGGATTTTGACCGGCGAAATATTGGGTTGAGGTCCCTCCTTTCCAGGCCCGCGCCGTCAATACGTGCAAGGTCGTGCGGCACCCAGTCAAAAAGGCGCCGGGCTCTACTCTTTTGAAAAATACCAAACGGGAAAAAAAATTCCTGCAAAAAACCAAATTTAACTTTTCATTATATCTATGGGGATGGTGAACTTCTAATATTTGTCGAGATTGAATCATCATATCCGCAATGAAGTGTGAAAATATAAGCAATCTAAATCCATTGCGCATGCTTAGAAGGAACACTCGGCAAAACTTATATAAAAACTAGCTGTTTGGCCCGGCGTTGCACGGGCTATCTCGAATAATGCGGCATTCCCTCATGGAGAGAAGAAGTGTGGCCTCGGGATCCATATTTTTTCATATACCTGCCTTCGTTTTTTACTTTCTCGTATACGAAGTATACAAAGAGAAAGTATTGTAATCGTCAAAAAATTCGAACTCGAGATTTTGACGAATCTCCACGTTTTAGACCTCCCTGAGTCCGAAAAACACAATTTTGGAATTATGTCTGTCTGTGTGTGTGTCTGTATGTGTGTCTGTGTGTGTGTCTGTGTGTGTGTCTGTGAACACGATAACTCGAAAACTATTAGAGCTACGGGGATGAAATTTGGTATGTGGTCTTTAAACATAATTTGTAGGTTTCTATCAAATTTTGGACAAAATCCGTCAACGGGAAGTCTGTCTGTCTGTATGTTCGGGGTCATGCGAACGCTATAACTCAAAAACTTGAAAAGCCAGATGGATAAAATTTTATACACAGTTTTATCGTCATGAATGTAGGTCCGTATAAAATTTTGGGCCAAAACCGTCAAAGGGTTGACTGTCTGTCGGTCTGTATAATCGCATACTTGTTCAGTTTTGAAACTAACTCCTACTAGTGGCAATGCCTGTGCAAGGAAGAGACGCTCCGAAACTTGGCAGTTTGCCAAAAACAAATTCTGGAGTGATTTTGTAAGGAAGCAAACATTTAGGGAGTCTCGCCAGGTCCTGTTGCGCAAAAGAATGAGCAGAGGATTTGAATTTGTTTTGATCCTTCAAACCACGCGTGGTTCCAACTTTGGTTTACTTGCGACGGAAGTTTATTTGACGTCTTTTATTATTCTAGTTTTCTCTACATGTGTTAGGAGTATACGAGAAAGTTTAGGGGAGACCACTCCCGCTGGTTTCAACAAATATTGTCACTTACTTTCCCCAACAAACGTAAATATTCTTTCAAATCTAGTCTTTTTATTACTTTATTTTCATTTCCCCTCCTCCGGTTTATTTTTTTTATAAATATTGTTACTAACTTTCCCCATAGAACGTAAATCCCCTTTGAATCCTATATTGTTTAATTAAAATTTTTAAATCCAGCTTTTCAATTACCTTATAGTTAATAACCCAGTGTTTCTCGGGATCCACATTTTGTCATATGCCCGTCTCTGTTTTTTCCCTACAAATATTGTCACTAAGCTTCCTCAACAAACGTAAATCTATTTTGAATCCCCTCTTTTTAAACTTTCAATTCTAGTCTTTTTACTACCTAAAACAGTATAGTTTGAATGAAAGCGCGCGAATTCCAATGTTTATTAATTAAAATAGGGTAGCAAAATATTGTGTTTTGCAAAAGAAAATATAAAACGAAACAAAAAACAGAAACGATAAACGATTTAATAGTACACCAAACTGATAAATTAAACACCAGAAAGATATATTTTCTTCTTGACCATATTTGAATAATAATGGAGAAAAAAAATACGGATCCAAATGAATAAATATTTTCCCCAACGAACGTAAATGTTGCGAAATGAAACACCGTACGACAAAAAAGAAAGGAAAAAAAATGCCGGAAAATGATTTTTTCCCGATGTTTATAAATAAAAACTCTGAAGCTCCCTTAAAAAGAAAAAAAAAATAAGAAAACCTTTTATACAAACCAGATGCAAGAACAACCAATGCGAGAGATTAAAAATAGGAGCTGCCGATAGATGGCAGCACAATATTTCATTCATTTTGACGTTTTTAATTAATATCTTTTCAAGTAATTGTAATTTCGGAATTTAAATTTTCAAAATAGATTCCTTGGATTATTTTCCATCTTTGGAACTTTCGGTGCGCTTATACATTGAGCGGTACGTGAGAAGATAGCCGGATATAGATACATACTATCAGGAATTAATAGTGTAGACTAGCTGTGTGGCCCGGCATTGCACGGGCAATCACGAATAATAGAATATTCCCGGACGGAGAGGAGTGAGACCTTGGGATCCATATATTTTCATATGCTCCGCCCCCGTTTTTCTCTACAATCAACAAATATGGTCACTTACTTTCCCTAACAAACGTTACGAAGTTAAACACTTTAATACAAAAAAGAGAGAAAAAAAGCCTGAAAACTATTTTTTTCCCATTGTTAATAAATCCAAACACAGAAGCTCGCTGAAAAAGAAATACCAACTTCCGTTAAATAAATAAAAAATGCAACACCGGATGCGAAAACTAATTATAGGGAAAAAAAGAATCCGCCGTGAATGAATTCATCATTCTGCCAATAGATGGCAGCCCGTCAATTCATTCATTTTGACGTTTTTAATTAATATCTTTTAACTAATTACAATTAATATCTTTTAACTAATTACAATTTCGGAATTTAAATAGTCGAAATGGATTCCTTGGATTATTTTCCATCTTTTGGTACTTACGGTTAGTTTCAGGATTCAGTGGTTCGTGAGAAGATAGAAGGACATAGATACATATGTTGTTTACCTTCGAATTTTAATAGGATAGATATATTTATTCTTTCGCAGCAAACATAACGCGCCTCGCCATGGATACACACTGCGTTCCGCTTCTCTGTGCTCTCTTCAACAAGAATACGCCACCGACCCATTATTACCATCCCATAATAGAGAATGGTCCTGGGTATTATCAAAACCTGCTTCCCAATTTCAATTTCCCCAAAGACATAAATGGACGTGAATTTTCTGAGATATACTTTTGTCGGATCTTGCCCAACAATGAAAGAGTTGAAAGGGATTGGCTGCAATATTCTGTTGAAAACAATTCTGCTTGTTGCAAAATTTTTAACGATTTTAGCAACTTAAAATTAAGTAGTTCTGGATTTAAAGACAGGAACCATTTACGTGAGCACTTAAAACTCCAGGAAAAAAGTAAAATGCATTTCCAGATGGCCTTTACGTGAGCACTTAAAACTCCAGGAAAAAAGTAAAATGCATTTCCGGAATGTACATCTTTTGTCCGAATCCTTACAAACGATTAAGAAAGGATAAAACTGTTAACTCGGAATTTCAAAATTTGTTAAAAAGAGAAACTAAGCATTCTCGAGATGTATTGAAAAAATTATTTATGTCATTTCAGTTTTTATCTGAACAAAACTTAGCTTTCGTAGTTCCAGTAACAAATTATTCGAAAGATATAATGGTAATTTTTTAAAGTGTATAGAAATTATCGCAAGATTTGACCCTATCATAGAACTCAAACTCTAAAAAGTATGCCTCATTACCTTGGAGATAAAATTCAAAATTAAACAATTAGGTTATTAGGGGATAATATAAAAGAAATTATTTTAATTAAGATCAAACAGACAAAGTATTTTCTACTTTACTTGATTGTACCCCAGATACCAGCCATCAAGAGTAGATATCAGTTTGTATGAGGTATCTCAGTTTAGAAAATGAAGCAGTGAGA
>BGPR01007860.1:0-68036 GCA_013235015.1 Araneus ventricosus | reverse complement strand
CGATTGGCAGTAATGGGACAACGTAGCCAGCAGAGGAGAGCCGAAGAAACAGAAGAACAAAGAAAAGAGAATACGTTTTGGGGGGAACATAACGTTTACGTTAGCGACAATATATGTAAAAAAAATAAATCGGAGGCGGGCATATGAAAATTAGTAATAAAAAGACTAGATTTATGTGTGAAAGAATATTTACATTTCTTGGAGAAAGTAAGTGACAATATTTGTTAAAAAAAACGGAGCCGGGCATATGAAAAATATGGATCCGAAGGCCTCACGTGATCTCACTTCTCTCCGCCCTGGAATATCCCATTATTCAAGATTGCCCGTGCAACGCCGGGTCATGCAGCTAGTATATATATATATATATATTTTGCATTCTGAAGTCTTAACATTTTTTAATTCCTCAAATTCTGTGCTAGTATTATAAAAAAAAGGCTCGTTTGTAGGCAGTTAATATAATTTTATGCTCTATTTTGATCCCCTAATAAATTATATATTAATAACATGTTATTAGTTATAAATTAATAACTATATAATTTAATAATATGTTAATGCCCTTCAACCCCCTTTCCCCACCGTGTCCGGATTTCAATGAAAAAAATTATGGTAATCCAACGCTTTGTTCATATAGATTTATGCTGTCAGTAAAATTTATTTTATAATCGAAATACTCATGATAAAAAAAAGTGAAGGTTAAGATTAAGTTTTGCAACTCGGAGATATGACGATTCCTGGCCAAATATTACTAGCCCAGGTAGATTTCTACCTTTAATCCTTGCTTTGGATGTCAGGCATCATCAAATGATTCATTGTCCCAGGCTCTTTTTTTCACTAAAGCTACATTTGTAATGAAAGGACAATGATGCAACTCTCCATTTTTTTCGCACAGAAGTTGTTTCTTTGGTAAAGTGAAATATTACTACCTTATCGCATGTCAACGTCATGACGCTAAAGGAATCCTTATCTTCATTCTACGGATGATGCCTTTTTTCGTATATTAAGTATCACAGTATATGAATACTTGAGCGCATGCACTAATACTTTATGCATACAAAAAGTAGTGATTCTGGAAGTCACAGATGAGTGAATGAGTTTTAAGACGAATCATACGTTGAAAGCTACTATTTACCTCATCAAAAGAAATTTATGAAACCGGATTTACAGTTCAAATGAATCTTATATATTGTGGGCATTAAAAGATGTTCATAGGCTATTGATGTAGATTCTTTCGATTTTATTATTACCATGAAAAAAATTGTAAGCATTTTAATAAAATACATTTTTCCCCGTCCTTGATCTTATTATCCATATGCGAAGGATATGTTTCCATTATGCTTCGGATAAATTCCATTTTGCAAGATAAAATATTATTTTGCATTATACAAAGACTATACAATTACACCTGCTTTTTGAAGCTTCGGAAACAAGACTTTACTATCACTGCTTCTATGAATTTGAGATTTCTTCTTAAGTAGATCTGCTACGACTGGGTTTAACTTGATATTGTATCTCAGTCGAATAAATTATATGTCCTAAATTTAGAAAGCGTGCTCTTATATTCATCCGATTTTGTGTATGTCTGTCTAACATAATATTGGATTGAGTAATAATTCATAGGCGTTTTTTTTTTAATTTAAAAACACACGCAGATAAAACGCATTGATAAAATGTTTTATATTATTTGTAAGAGAATTTAATGATCTGCGAGATAATGTATTTTTATTTTATTTTTTTAAATTCTATCGATTTTTGTGTATTCTCAGATCATTAAAATAGAATATGAAATGGACGAAGCTGAGTATTTTCGACACCATTTAATTTTTGCATTTAATTGGGGTGTTAAGACCGCCGAAACTCCTCATGAGATTTGTTTGCTTTGATTTGATTGTTAGACTGTGTAGGGGAAGGCCCATATCTTGCCCAAGACTGTCCCTCGGCTACCTGTCGATATATCAAAATGAGAGAATGGAGGAAATTTCTTTTCCCCTTCCAAAATTTTTAGTTTAGAGAAGCAACACTCTCAACTTGCCCTTCCAAAATGTTTAGTTTAGAGAAGCAACACTCTCAACTTGCACGTGGATCACTTTCTTTTTTCAAATGGAAAAGAAGTGACCGAGGTGTATAGGTCCTTTCCCTATGGAGGTGGAGCAATGTCTCAACTACTGCCCGTTGTTGGTATACGCGCTTTTTTTTCTCCGTTTTAGAAAAGGCGAGTGAGTCAACTTATACGTCAAACGACTAAAGGAGGTTTTCAAACAATAAAAATGCAATATATCGTGGATCAGAGGACATGTTGGCCAAGCAGGAGGCGAAAGAGCTGACCAAAAATTCATCAGAGTATGGAGAATTTTACTTTCCAATCCAACTTCCAAAGTACTTCATTAAAACACTCCTGAAAAATAAATCGAGGCAAGAGTACCAGAATCTGTGAGATCAAGGTGACTGTTGGCGTTTTATTAGTCGATAGATGACGGCTCATAAAATGTCACTGAAAAATGGAAAATATACTTCCTACAAAATATTTTGTGGAATTGCAATTATGAAAATTTGTCAATATGCTGATATCCAGTTGCATAATAAACAAACTTCATATTTTTCTAAAAGTGAAACCGCCATATCTGCATTTTTAGTAATTATTGATGATTATTTTATGTGTTCATGGTTTCTTTTTAAAAAATTTAGTATCTTAAAATTAATCTGCTTTAGTTATAATTACCATTGTATATAATCATAAACAATGTTAATTTCAGACTTCAAAACATCATTAGATTATGCATTTAGCCCTCCTTTTGTTAGTTACAAAATATACTTATATTAGTTCAGTACGCATACAAAAACAAATAATTTAAAATAATATTCCTGATTCACGAAATTTTGATGAATTTAAAATTTTAGGTTTCCAGATTGTTCGATAGTTCAAAATTACGTGTATCTTTCGTTACATCTCTAGTGCTGCAAAAAAAAAAAATGGATCAAATAGAATTTTTTTAAAAAGAAATTCACCAGAAGGTCAAGATGCGTCAATTTCTTGATAAAGGATATTTTTAAGAGTTTTTTTTTTTAATTAAGATTTAAAAAAAAAAAAAAAAAAATTACAAAATAATACACATAAATCCTATTGGATAGATATGCATCTCGACCTTCTGGTGAATTTCTTTAAAAAAAAAAAAGATTCTATCCATCAATTTTTAAGTTATTACTTAAAAAAATATTGGAGAGAAGACAAGAATTCTTAAAGAATTGCAAGTTATTTAAAAGTTTGGGTTATTTTTTATTTGACAATGGAACATCACATTTAAATGGACAAACGGTATTTGACGAAAAATTCTCCAAGAATTAAAGCGTTGCTCTGTCTTTATAAACTGAATTTTAAATTTTTAATAATGAACGCAAAAATTCCTACATGCATTCTTAAGCTTTTAAATTTTTTAAGCTATTCTTTTTGGCACATTTCATATCGATCTATTCTTACGCCTTTTAATTCTTTATTATTAATTTTATTATTCCAGTTAACATTATTTAGTTGGAAAAAGTTTTTGTTCTTTGTCGCTATCATTCAATTCATTCTGTAATATTCAATTAGAATAATTAAAATAGAACTTTTCGATTAAAAAGCTGATTACTTTTCAAAGACATCCTAGGGAATAAATCTGCAAGATTTCAAATTTCTATTCATATCTGATGTTGTAAAGTATATAATGTATCACTGCCCATTACAGGTAAAAAGAAAAGAAAAAAAGCTCCAATAGCAGAAAATTTAAATATACAGAATAAATGGATGCACATTTAGAATTATGAAGGAGTATGTCTTCGAAAAGTTTATATCATTATTTTGGAATGCTATTTCGAAGAATCAATGGCGTAGCTGGAGGGGGCGGCACTTGGAAAGAGGCGGAAAAATCAGACATTCAGGAAAACAATTTTATATATAAGAATAGCAGCGGACTAGCTCAATCATTGTGTTAATTGAAAAAAAACAACTAGTGTAATTATTTCGTATTTTTCATCTTTGTGTTGTAAGTTGCCGATATGTGAAAGAAAGACTTGTGGTGAAAGCATGAATACATATATATATAAGATCAGGCTTTAAAAAAGGTGAAAGGCAGTCCATTTTCATCATGGAAGAGACGATATTTGTTTAAATCTTCTTTTATTTAGGCATCAGGCGTTATTTCTTCATACGTAAAGTATTTAATTTTTATGTAGCTCCATGACCAGAATTCAGAAGTTTACGCCCAAGCGGCGCGTTGTTGTTAAAAGCTTACATGCTGGCGTGAAAAAGGGGCTGAAATGAATGCGCAGAACACTTAAGTACCCAGGAAAGGGAATTTCCCCTTTAGAAACTCGTGATTTGAAAAGAAAGTTGTAGTGCGTTTATTATGATGAAAGTAGAAGTATTTAAAATGAGGTGTCGTTAAGATTATTTAGGAAAGTTAAAAAATTAAAATATCACATATATATATATATATTATTTTGAGGCTTATATGCCCTTTGTAACTTGTAAAGGAAAGGAGGCATGTTGTAAGTTCGCCCCCGGGCAGAAAAAGTTGCAGCTACGCTACTGTGAAGATTGGATTTTTTATTAAAGACCCAGTAGCAGAATACTTTTCAATAGTCTGCAACGGAGGTTGGGTCTCTTAAGAATAGTCTGCAGAATAGTCCGCGACTATAAATATTTTGCTTTCTTTTTTTGAAATATTTATATCAACCTACAACTATTAAAATACGACAAACATAAATTAAAAACCATATAACATCTTTATTATTTGTATAATATAATTGTATAAATTAATAAACAAAAACATATGAAGATCAATCTTTTCTTTGGGCAGATAATTAACAATAATGAAGTATCAAGTTGTTTCAGAAGTAATATTAAGCATACTATACAAATCCCTATGCAGAAAATTATATTTGGGTACTTTTCCGTTTTAAACACAGCACTTGGTGTCTTTCTGTTTTGGTGAATTTTTCAAAACAATACATCACTAGCTCATATAAATGAAATATTCTTCAATATGTTGGATGTTATTTAAAGACTAGCTGCGTGGCCCGGCGTTGCATGGGCTGTCTCGAATAATGCGTCATTCCCTGGTGGAGAGAAGAAGTGTGGTCAAGCGACGCCTCGGGATCCATACTTTTTCGTATGCCCGCCTCCGTTTTTTTTTTCCAACAAATATTGTCACTTACTTTCCCCAACAAACTCAAATATTCTTTCAAATCTAGTCTTTTTATTACTTTATTTTCATATGCCCGCCTCCAGTTTATTTAATCCAGCCTTTTAATTACCTTATAGCTAATAACCCAACGTTTCTCGGGATCCACATTTTTTCATATGCCCGACTCTGTTTTTTTCCCTACAAATATTATCACTAATCTTCCCCAACAAACGTAAATCTGTTTTGAATCCTCTCTTGTTGGATTAAAACTTTCAATTCTAGCCTTTTTGCTACCTAAAAACAGAATGGTTTGAATGAAAACGCTAGAATTTCTATGTTCATAAATTAAAGCAGATTGGCATACCATTTGTTTTGCAAAAGAAAAATACAACGAAATAAAAAACAGAAACGATAAACGATTTAATAGTACACCAAACTGATAAATTAAACACCAGAAACATATAGTTTCGTCTTGCCCGTATTTGAATAATAATGAAAAGAAAAAACGGATAAAAATTAATATTTTCCCCAACAAACGTAAATGTTGCGAAACACCGTGCGACAAAAAAAGAGACAAAGAGAGAGAGAAAATGCAGGAAAACATTTTTTTCCGATGTTTATACATAAAAACTCCAAAATTCGAAAGCTCCCTAAAAAAAAAAAGAAAATAATAAAACCTTTTATACAAACCCAGATGCAAGAACAACCGATGTGACAGATAGTTATAGGAGCAGCCGATAGATGGCCTCACAAAATTTTATTCATATACACATAGTCGCATAGTTATAGGAGCTGTCGATAGATGGCAGCACAAAATTTCATTCATTTACGCGTTTTTAATTAATATCTTTTTAACTAATTGTAATTTCAGAATTTCAATGGTTGAAATGGATTCCTTGGATTATTCCCCATCTTTTGGTACCTTCCGCTCGTTTCTCCTTTCGGCGGTTCGTGAGAAGATAGCCGGACATAGATACATACATACGTTTGTTTACCTTCGGCTTTTAGTATATAAGATTTATGCCTCCTGTTTATTGTAAAAAAAAGTATGCCAAGAAGTGTCTTTCTTGTATGTTTTTAATTTAAAATGCAATAAATAATTGCTTTTTTACGAAACAAAAACTTTGAAACTTTTTAGCACATTTATCCTGATATGCATTTTAATGGTTTGTATGCAAACAGATAAATTGTTCTGCAATTATACGTATATAATATTTCATAGTATCATTGTTTATTATTTAAAACAAGGAAGAACAGAGCTGTCTTCCTCTAAAATTCTTGATATATCTTTTGATTTTATGGAATTTTGCATTTGAACATATGTAGATACATTTTGAAAGTGTGTATAATAATGAATTCCATATTTCTTAACTAATGCTTAGAACGCTTAAAATTGGGGCAATCTTGGCTTGAACTCTGTTCCTCGTCTTTATCAATTTCAGAATTTGTTCTTTTTTCGCTCCCGTTTTTAAAAAAATGATTGATTTGCAGCCGTAGAGATTGATCGAAACTTCGGAGGTTTATTTTCAGGCTGGCGTAAATAATGCTGCTTTAAGTTTTTTCATAATCGTGTAGAATCGCAATCAAAACAACGAATTTTATCTATATACACAGCCATCTCAAAGTAAAAACCACGTGTTATTTCCAGAAACCAAAGGTTCCGTTCCAGAAATGTATCGGAATAAAACGCATAGAAAACGTTGGCCGTGAACAATACCGATACGAGGCAGTTAGCGTACTTCAAGGTGAAATCGCAGTCACTAGATCAGCTAGGGAAGCCCATTCAGCATAGGGAAAAAAGAGGGGGGGGCAATGATTGCGCGAGGGCGAGAGGATTGCATATTTTAGCAATGTGAGTTTTATAATAATTGCTAAGTTCTTTAGAAAGTGTGATTAATAACTTCTATATTTTTAATGATGTGATTTATTTTATGAGCACATGATAAACTTTATAACAAAATAGTCTGCAGACACTGTCCAAAATCTGAGACGTACGACGCAGCGTCGCGGTGTTTCTGCCACTGGGATTAAAGATATCAGTGATTTGCGTTCCGCGTTTATAGTAAGCATATATCCTGTAACTGTGTCTTCATATTATGAGACCTGCCGCTGTTAAAATGCATTTGTATAAAGCACTAAGCCGCCAGTAAAGCAGGGATGAAAATTGTTTTATATTTACTAGTGAATGAAATGCGACACCACTCTATTTTACAAGCACTTAAAATAAAGTGATACATCGTTTCATTGAGTTCGTTTCATTATCAATGAGTATTAAGTAATGATAACAGAGATATTATATACTGGTGAAAGAAAGCTGAAATAAAGAAAAAAGGAAGAAAATCATAGTACATTTTATCTCTCTTTCAGCAAGCTATTACTCTTAACCCTAATGTTAATATTTTGTTAAAACAGTAAAAGATGTATTTTATTTTACAAGTTTCGCTCATAAAACAACTCTCGTGATTTTAAATTAGGTATGCGCTTTGAGCATAATAATAGTCCAAGTTCAAGTGCAATTTATACAAAACTCGCACACACACAATGCCCTTGAATATCTTTCTCCACAACAGAATCAAACTTTATCTAGAAAATGTCAACGTAGTAAAGCTATATCATGTACCAAGTAGTAGATTGTAGGCAGGCAGAAATTTTCCGACGGGGAGTGCAAACAAAATTTTTCAATTTACGTAACTTCAAAATAACACATTATAATTAATTTTATATTTAATTAAATGTAATTAAGTATTAATTAGCGAATTCAAATATAATAATTAATTATTTGGAATAATTAGCTATTTGAATACCGTCGGTTCAGTAAGGATTGTCTGACGGAAAGGCAAACAATAATAGAAAATGAAGAATTTTGAGCAGAAATCTCGTAGCAAATGAAATGTACCGCAATGATATTGGCAAAAATTTTGCAGATTATTTTTTAAATCTCATAGCGAAATAAAATAATAGCCGAAACAAGTGAAAATAATTTTTTATTAACTTATTTTAAACCTATAAATACATATCAACATATTGAAAATAATTGGCAAAACCAGGGGACCAGTCCCTCAGATCCAAACATTGGACAGATTTCGGCAATTTTTATTTCGTATGAAAGCTTATGACGTCTAGATATATCATTAATGGTTGCATGCCAAAACTACCCTCTATTTTCAAGTGAAATTGGTAAAACACTACCTCACAGTACATTCTCTATGGAGAAAACTCTCGAGAGAGTTCCCCCAACCACTGGACCGATTTCGCCAATTTTTATTTTATATGAAAGCTCACGACCCCTAGATACATCGTCAATGGTCGCCTCCCCATCTTCATCCTTCATTTTTGAGAGAAATCGAAAAAACACTTCTTCACTGCACATTCTCTATGGGGAAAAACCTTGACCGAGCCCCAATCGCAACAAATAGACCGATTTTACCAATTCAACTTGCCACTTTGCAAGCATAGCTAACCAATCAGAATGCCCCACGTTTATTGTGCAGGTTTAAAATAGCATTTTTGATCAGTACGAAGTAGCTTCAATCTATACGGCTCTTCAAGAAAGAGCAAAATGTCTATTGTAGGGGATGAAAACTTTTTTTTTTAGAGAGATATCGTACTGCATTTATGGTTCTAAAAACTTATAGTCAAAGTTGTGCAAAATATTAGAACTCAAATGTGGATTTTTTGTTTTATATCCTGTTCCACTAATCTATGTCTAGAATTTAAAACTGAAAATGTTGTGGCTGCGGAGTCGCGAAGTGGTGAGGGAAGGGCGGAACGCGGCGAGTTCTGCCTTGTTGGAAAGCTCTCGTCATTTGCAGTCTCTTCCAACCACTTTCATTCTTGCAGCTCTAATCCTTAAAAGAATAGAAGGCGAAATGTTCTTTTCCTTATTATTAGTAGAGACGTATATACAACGCTTTTGCCCATGTCATCTTGTGAACACGATAACTAGAGTAATTTTGATTAGATTTTAACCGGCGAGGGATATGTTGTAAGTTTGGTGAAAATATCGTCCGAGTTTGTAGATGGGCTAACCAGCTAAAAGGGGGGGTGGAAATGGTGGGGGACTGAAAATTTAATTTTCCTATAATTCCTTTACGATTGAAGATAGAATGAAAACTCAAAATAGGCGAATTATTGCCTCTTTATAATAAACAACTTTTGTATTGAAACTTTTTTGACAGCTACGATTTTTTAGAAGCTATGAGCTAAAATGCCACTTTCAATCCCCTCCCCCATTTAATCATTTCCCTGTAGCTTTGTTACGACTAAAGATAGGAAAAAAAATTCAATTAGACGAATTATCACCTTATCAGAACGAAAAACTTTTATATTAAAAGTTTTTGTCAGCTAAAATTGCTTAGAAGTTATGAGCTGAAAAGCGATATTCAATTCCCCTCAATTTAGCTTTCTCCATTACTCTGTTACGATTGAAGATAGAAAGAAAATTTCAATTAGGGGATTTATCACCTTATCATAAACTACTTTTATATTGAAAGTTTTTTGACAGCAGGAATTACTTAGAAGTTATGAGTTCCCATCAGCCCCATTCACTTTCACTTTTTATATGGTAAACAAGTTGACATACCTGGCTTTGCTCCGGATTAAAATGTTTTCATGTTTAATATTTTTAATGTAAAAATTACTATTGTATAAATATTATAATACACAATTTCCTTTTCTGATTTGAAACGTTTTTAATAAAAGTGAAAATATCAATTGAAACAGACGATTTTTAAAAACAGCCGTTTTCTTCATACGTTATTATTTGTTATATAGGTACTTCAAATTTTGTTAACAATTACTAAAGTAAAAGAAAGAAAGGTTTCAATGAATATTTTGAAACAATTAAATTTACTAGTTAATTATTCATTAATTTAAAGAATGAAAATCAATCAATCATTATTTGGTCCTGATATAAATTGTTAATCGTCTACTTTTAAAATTTTCTTTTAGCATTAGTCGAGAATTCTGTGAATGTATTCTGGCAACTATATATATTCGTATTATTCTTGTTCTTCAAAAATAAAGAATATTGTTACGAATTCTGTATAAAATTAATTTTGAAAAAATATTAAAATGAGAGAAGCAAATTGTATGAAATTTTTGTCTCCGATATGCTAATTAAAAAAAAATTAATAAGGTGTAAAAATAGTTTCGTGAGATAATGTTTTCCAAAGATATCGCGGCAAAACGCCTTGCTTAATTTTTAATTAACTGAAATTGTAAGTAACTTTTGGGCTTTGAAAAAAGTTAAAGTAAACTTTCTCTTGTCTTAAATAAAAAGTGTGCGAAGTCTGGTTGAAATCAGTCCAGTGGTTTAGGAGGAGTAGTGGAGCATACATACAGACACAATAACTTTTATTTAAATTACGATAATTATTAGATCATTACAAGATTAAGATTGCTGGCATATACTATGAGCCATAAAAAAGGTTTTAGTGAAGATATCTTCACAATTAACTAAATATTTAATTTTATTTAAGTAAATAGTTAATTTTAATTAATCAAGTAGTTAATTTTAAGAGTTAATTTGACAAATTAATTTAATTTCATAATTAACTAAACATGGCTGCACCAAGATTTGTTTTAATAAATTTAATATAAAATAGCCAAAAAAGATAGATATATAATAGTTCCCTTTATCCTTTTTTATATTGAAAAATATCTCATTAACTTTAAAATTGTTTTGTGATTTTCTGCCTGAATAATTGCTTTTAACTATCGATGGGGATTTAAATTTCCTGTTCAAAATGTCTGCATTGATATCCTGTGCTTCAAACACACGTGTTAAATTTGGAACTCACAATGTATAATAATTTTTATTCTCTTATGTGTTAAGAATTTAGTGACTATTATCTCTGTAACCAGGGAGTTCTCTAAATGAGCCCATTCTAGTAATGTTTAAATGTTTCATGTCATGTGATTTTACCATATGACAAAGTAATGTTCGCACAATTATATGGCAACCTACATTAAATAAACTAATTTAGAGTCGTTCTTCATTCGTGTCAAGTGTCAATTTCTTGCTACTGTTTCAGATAGGCTGACATAATGTTATCTAGGGGATATTTGCGCTGCTGGGATGTTTATTTCTTTATGATTGCACGTGTTGAATGATTGTGTGTTGGGATATAAAAAAAAAATTAACCAATTTACTGACCAATAAATCTAGCATAACCTTTTGGAATGAAAAATGAAATGATAAAACCTTGATATAGTATAAAATTAAATGTCATGAAAACAGAATAACAGCGTAAATATTGCAATGTGTAGAAACAATAAAGACATTTTCTATGTCTGTATTGAACAATATGTAATATTTCATTACTTTGTAACATTAGCGTAAAGGAATCTACCTTTGCCTTCAAGCTTGCCGAAAAGGGATTTTTTTTGATATCATTATATTTTCTGTGAAATCCGTAAACGAAGTCCTCTAAGGTAGTAATTATATTTGGAAATATATCCAGTAAGCTGAATGATTATGGTTACTATATTTTAATTCATTTTATCAGCATATTTTAATCAAGCTAACATGCTGCAAGACGTAAAATGTGCCGACCGTTTCCATATGGAAATCAAATGCGTGTTTTGTATAAGGAATAAGAAAGTCAAGTTGGTGCCGACGACGTGCAATTAGATGTTAGATGTCACGTTCAGTTACTTGACTCCATTAGGGACGTTCATCTAGGCAATGAACAGAATATTTGCAAAGCTGATAAAACAACACGGGTTAAATGTCTGTCACAATTAGAAATTCAAAATTACTTTGTTAAGGGAATCATGAATATCCCGGTGTACAATGTAGTCGCCGAAGGCGGCTAGCATATAATACACCGAAACCTTTCTATAACGGGCACCCACCATTCCAAGGAAAATTGGCCGCTCTAAAGGGGTATCATGTTTGAGAGTGGGTGTAAAAAATACGTATTTAAACAAGTCCTAATTCGTCATTTCTGATAAAGCGAATTTTAAGAATTATCCAATAAAAAATGTACTTTATCCGAAAATTTCTCTCTCTCTCTATATATATATATTGCATTTTTTCTTTTAAAAAATATAAAATTTGTATCTGCTTGGATCTTTAAGGTTTTTCGGAGATCACATTTTGATTATTTTTTAATTGGAAAAATATATCCCTGATAGTTCGTCGGTTGTTGTTGAGGAAAGACTAAAGTCGTTGAGCCGAAAGTTTCATTCGCTGATGGTCGCAACGCCTTTTTTTTTTTTGTCAGAGTTCGAATCAACGCCTGATAGACATAAATGAACTGTTTAATTCCCACACCGGTAGAGGCCTAAATTCACTTTTTTCTTTACATTGGGAAAGGAATGATGAATTTCGATCTAATTTCAGGCTTTGTTTTTGAGTGTATGAATTTTTTTGTTTTTGCTTTCCTCCATTTTCTCTTAATAAACGGTCCATGGTCGGAGAGACGAAAGGAATATATTTCATTGAAGTTGAATGGGCGACCAACCCGACAGCTCAGAGGGGTTTGAGTGGCCGTTAACAGAGGAGTTATTTTAACATTTTGTCTATGGGCCAAAAAATTCCGCGCCAAACAAAAATGACTTTGAAAGGAGTGACTTCTTCATTCCTTGTATAATACAGATGGCGTAATGTAAAACAACTTTCATAGTAACACACACAGGAAGAAAACTGTTACATCCATAAGCAATAATATCTAAAAAGGTTAAATTCTCAACGATAAAAATATAACGAGTGTTTAGCCAGTAAATTCTCACATGATTCTGATGATTATTACAATATTTGTATATATTAACTGATTAGAAATTTTATATTTAACTAGTTAACCGTCGGCGAGGAATTAAGAATTTCGTCGGCAAAAATTTTTATCGGAAGATGTGGAGAGTTGTGTATCAAGGAATCTAATAATTTAAATCCCATCTAAAAGTTATATAATAAACGGTCGATATAATTGCTTCCGAATTTGGCTACTGATTAACGGTTAAGTCAACAGAATGGCCAACATCTGTTTCACTTGTCGTTTGTGATGTTTGGTAACTGGCGGTCATTTTATAGCAAATGCCTTTGAACAAATAAAGAATTTCAAATTTAATCCCTTATCCTTCTTAGTAAAAGATTTTTATATATAAATGCGTTGTGATTTTTTCAAAGCAATACCCAAGGTTCAAAAAATTTCTAAATTCTACCAGATTCATGAACACACAGTGATTTTCTCAGCAATGCATAAATGAATTGACAAACACAAGATTTGAGATTTGAAAGGCTAACGTTTAATAAACAAATTGATTTATACATAGAAATTTAGACAATGCCATCATGAAAGTTCTTGGATATGCATAAGACTGTGTTTAGAAAAAATTTAAATTCTAAAGGGGCGCCACCTCATTTAATAAACACATATCAAATAAATCGTCAAATACACTTCAGCAACATAGCTAGTTGTGAGAAAAATCAACATTAAATTTAAAAGGTTGTCATGCCATCTATTTTGCCTGCACATATCAAATCAAATCACCATTGTAATGAAATTATTATGTGAGATACACTCAACACTGTCACTTATGTAAGTTGCAAGCAATTAAACTTAATCTCAAAAAATAGTGGCTTCACATAAAATAACAATTAAAACATAAAATTGAGAAACCTTTTATTTATCTTTTTTTGCATTTAGCACTCTTGTTTCAGATATCTTAGACACCCTATATCTTTAGCTGCAAAAAATATTTTTTATCAAATACTGTACTTCATTAAGATTAAAGATTTAATTCTCTTGCATCAAAAATAAGACAATGACCTTTAAGGACAAACAAATAATTTAACTCTTTGAATATTTACTGCAAACTAATTGCATTTTAAAGCACAAAAATCAAAGCACTACATTAAATCATTTAGATTCAACTACAGCTTAAATTCAGAATTTCAAGTTAATCATTTAAAATTCAAATCACTGATCTACTAAAGTTTCCAAGTAAATTTTTACTAATTTTCAAATTTATTTATTTCCATGGTAATTAAGTTCAGAATCATGGTTCCAAGTAAGAAACATTTTTTGGTGCACAATTTTAAGGCAGTTCTCATTCCCATAACAAATTAACATATTACTTAAAGAGAACACTACCATTAAATTGAGATCCTGGAATCAATTCACTCAAAGAGAAAACAATCATATAATTTAAATCATGGTACTTATCATTTTGTTGCAGCTCTAGGAGAAGGTAAGGGAGATGGCCAGTTGGGGTCACAACACAATGTTCTGAATTCAAATGACATGGAGAGGATGTTGCACATGGGCCAGGCCGACGCATGTTATACAAGGGCTGGAAAATCAGACACTATCACACCTCCATGATGACCAGTCGGGACTAATGCACAAAACATTTTGGAAACTCTGGATCTGAATACCCCGGTATTAACAAGCCTTCCATGTAGCAGGGCAGATTCACGGCTGAAGTCACGCCAATTGACTCCGCGAGGATGTTAGTGTGCCGACATGTCGACGCAAGGCTTACCGCCTGAACCAGTAATGGCAGATGTCAACTTTACTAGCGGGAATTTTCGTCCACCAAAAATGCTCTACATGAGTGTTGTTATCACTAGATGGTCCGCACATTCACCAAATTCTCGGTGCTACGTGGATAAACAAAGGGATAACAAACTTCACCAAAATCCAGTCCGGCCCAAAAAACACTTCAATAGAAGCGTCGAATATGTCACTACATTTCCAAAATTTACATGTAGATTAAAAGGGGCTGGCTTCTCATGATCCAGCGCGGCGCGCTCCTTTTACACCGGTTGCCATTTAGAAATAGAAGTCAAAAGCAAAGTCCCTTCTTGTCTTTAGCCATGATATCGCTGCTTCTTCTCCATCTATGATTATAATCACCTCTCGCTACCTTCTCTCTTTCCTTATAATTCTCCAAAAATTCCCCCCAATCCCCAAAAAATCTACTTATATCAAAGCTTGGCGAGGGCGAGTTGCCAAAGGGAACCATACTCGAACCCCACTTGCTTCGCACCACAATTTCTTTTTCTACAGTAAACCCTTTTAAAATTTTCGCCAATTCCACTTTAAACTATTGATTCAATATTTCGCCAAACCAAAAACAAATTTAGCGACCCCACCCCCAATGAAAAGCGTGAACACAATTGGTCAACAGGGGTCAAACCTTCTTCTACGTAAGAACTCCAAGAGCCAATCAATTTGATTTTTTGACCCCAACTTGTTTTTAATGGCATCTTCTTTCTCTCGACCAGCTGGCAGGAAGAAATCACCCCAGGGGGCAGCTGGACCTTCAACTCTTAATGTCTCCCAAGAAGATCCAACCCTCGCAAACGAACATTCTCACGAATTGAAAATGGCTCGAAATTGCCAATTAGTGGGTCAAAACAGGACACAGCTGGGCAATTTTTTCACTGACCATATTTTAACTGTGGGAAAAAGAATTTCTCTGGGCCCTTATTTGCAGATGTGACTTTCTCACAGATAAACAAGGCAACAATCCTCCCATGGGAAAGAAATTCTTTGGGTTCGAATCAGATGTTTTCTTTAAAAAAAAAGTGCAGTGCTTATCCTAGAATAAGTTTTCCACGAAGAGGGAAAGGAACAAATTATAATTTTGAAAGGGACGGTTACTAAAGTGCCGTTTCTTAAAACCAGGATTCGAACAAAGAATGTAGTAAACACACGGCTTTTTTTCACAGTAAAGTTCTGCAGTGCAATGTTATGTTAAATTAACTCACACATCATATACATTAAAGTAAATAACTCTGAGAATGAAAAGAATTATTATTATTCAAGTAAATAGATTAATTTTAAATAAAACTTGAAAGAGTGACACGACACGTCCATTCAGCCTATAGTTCGAATTTTACAGAATAACCGATAATACGACAAGTGAATCAGATGTCCAATTTTTGCCGTCTGTTTTCAGTCGGTCGGCTAAGAGATCAAGGATGAAAATTTGTATGTTTTGTTACTTCAATCGATTGTTTCGATGACTTGTCGGTAGAATTATTAGGGAAAACTAAAGCATCTGTATTATGCAAGAGTGTGGCGATCTTTATAAATCTTATAAATCCAAATAAAAAGTGTTTTGTATCCGATAAATCATCTATGTATGATACATTGTCAGTATCATTGTAGAACAATCAAAATAATAAACGAAATTTAGAACAAAAAAGAAATATCAACCATAAACAAATTCTTAAAATATTGTTCACTATTTAGTTCTTTATTAATTCATTAGTTCTAAAATACTTTAATAGTTTCATTTCTAATTTTAAACGCTTAGTTTGATCCGGAAATGAAAAAGAGCTGAATTTAGCTGGTACAAATGTCTGATTGAGCTAACATGGAATTTGGTGGAACAGAAGCGGCGTCAGAGTTCGCCCGACGGGAGGGAGACACGACCTCCTGTACAAGGGGAAGGGCATAATGATAAACCTCTCAAATTTTCGCCAGAATTTTATTTATCTACTAGTTGAATAACCCGTTTGCGTGAACGGGGTACAAAAATATGTTCCGACGGAAGGGCACAGCCTCCCAGACAGGGGGCCCTGGTCCCCTCGAACACCCTACTGCCACCACCCATGCGGTGGTAACGCATTCAAGTTATAAAGCTGTTTATTATACTGTGCACACTTGCTAGATAATAATAAAATATCTAAAACTATGTAAGATCTTTGGTGAGGCGGTGGTCCTTTAAAGAATCATAATGAAGTCTGTCTTCTAGAGTATCAGTATCAAAATAGTCTCACGAAGCTGTCTTTCATACAAACCTTTACGTTTTCAGTTTTAAAGGTATATCTTAACATGGCTGAAGACATTTTATCTAAAGAAGCACATTTTCGAAGCATTCCCCAACTGTATAATTTGTTAAAGTTCAAATTTCTTTGAATGATGCATATTTCAAAAAATTTAATTTTTTTTCTTTCAAAAAGTGCCATATATTTAATTATTAAAAGTTTTAATGAAGACATTGTTAAGATGATTACGACATTTCTTCACTTACGAATATTTCTTGTCCAAACAGATAGCATCCACAACATTCTCGCAATACTATCGTATTCGCGCATGAAGACAAAAATCTCGCTGGAATGCAACTAAACCCATAAAATATTGAAAACGGAGGACAGTAAAAATAAATTATTTCGCCAAAAGCTGGAAATAAGTTAGAGCAGCGCTGATTTCTTTAAAATTTTTACTTCAAATTGAAGTAAACTGGAGTATGATTACTCCATATGATATAAGCCAAGCCACGAGAGTAAGAATCAATGGTTTTTTAATAGTAAAAGTGCCCCATCCTGTCAGTTTCAGTCGATCGCGATCTTCCATGATTCTTGCACAGGATATCTTCAAGTCGTAAGGTACATACTCTGAAAGAAAGAGGCGCAGAGAATTGGCTCGCAGTTGTACACTTTCAGCCGATAGCACGACAATCGTGATCAAAGCTCCACACACCAAAAGATCGACGCCGTACGAGAATAGCATCGTTCCCCTCCCGTTCTGGGCGACGCTAATGAGCACGATCATATCCTTGAAAAGACTCACAAGAAAGTGGGCGATGGTGAGGAATATCAGAGCAGACATCACCTTCTCAACTTGCTTGAAGAACTTGAGAACATGCTGATACAGGTGGAATGTCTGAAGCACAGATCGATCCCTTTCTTTCAAGCAGAGAGAAAATATGTGACAGTACAAGCTGTAAAACAGAGCCACGGCATAGGTGATGCTGGTGTTGATGTAAATGCTGGCAAATTCGTGTAGCAGAATAACCAGAATGCTTTGTACGGTTATCCCAGAAGGATTATGTATCAGAGAGCAGGTAAGACTTTCTCCTTGATACATTAAATATCGTAATGACAATACGAAAGGTTGTAGGCATAAGACCAGCAACGTAAAAACAACAGCTGCCTTAGATGTCTTCAAAGCTTTTTGAAAATCATGATGGTTGAGTTCTTCTTGGATATATTCCAATTGTTCCATCATTTCGATAATATCTCGCTTCCTAATGCGAACAAACCACCAGAGTAGCAAGGAAGTCATCTTCACAGAAATAGTTACAAAAATACTCCACTGAAATTTGAAGGCAAGACAAATAATTTTGAATATTATGATTCCCAAACACATGGCGTGGAAAAATATCGAAAAAAACGCCACCAAACCTCTTCGGCTAGGCTTGTTAATATCTATACCGCATATTAAGAAGAGGAATAAAATCGGTTTGAAAAAATCTTCTATTTTGATCGAAACTTTCTTTTCGAATACCTTATAAGTGTTGTCATTAAAAGAAGAGTTTTCCTGAAGAAACCGCTTAACTCTCGAGTTGAAAATCCAAGAAGGAAAACCTTTTGGTTTACTAGATTTCTGGTTTTCCATTCCTTTACTAATTTGAACTATCTCGTCCGTGTTATTAACGCAATGTCTCTCGCGAAATGCAAGTCCCAAAGCAAGAGGAGAAAAACAATAAAATAGAGAACGATCAATTTTTGAATAAATCTTCGAGATCATAAAAACCTGTTGTGCTAACAAGATATCGATTTCCGAACCTACTAAGCGTCTTGCGGAAGCATTTATATGAGTTTTTTTCCCCTCCCGAAAGGAAGGATAAAGGATTATTAAGTAAACATCATTGATTTTTAATTCTACCTGTTGATGAAAAAAAATATTTGGAGCACATCAGAAATTTTATGATAATTAAGAATGAAAGGATTCTAGTGTGCCATCAACCAAAAGGTTTATTACATAAAATGCTATACAATGTCTATTGATTTCTCACTTTCTCTACATTAGCTTGAATGGCCCAAATGAAAATTCTTAGAAGTAAAAATTCTGAACATCTATTATGTAAAGAATTATAAATTTTGTTTAATATCGTAATTTATTATTGAAATATTGATTGATTTACTTTATCATTTCGTTGTAGAAAACCGAAGGATATACACAATCGAGTCACATTAATGTGAGCACGACATCCAATTATCGGAGGCAAGCGTGTTCAACAAGTTAGGTGGGTATATAAAGTGTGTTATGGGAATTTGGAGAACACTGCACCAGTCACTGTCACAAACAGATTCCACGAAATTAGAAAAAGGGATGATTATTGGTTTCCCTACCAATGGCGGCATCATTTCCAAGACAACACAGTTTTTGAACTGTTCGCGTGCTGCCGTTCATCGTTTTGGTTATATTGTATCGAAAATGGTCTCAACACGAATAAGAATCAAGCTATTTATCAGTGAACGCGGTTGCGTTCAGGCCGATGGCACGCTGAGTGGAGCAACTGACGGCCCTAATGAACCAGGAGGCTAATAATAAGTGCACTGAAAATTATGCGTTACCACACATTGCTGAGCTCCGAAGCAGATAGATCATAGCAACTATGCTAATGACTGTGCATCGGCGGACAGTTATTTGCATAGTTGCTATGATGCAAAGTCAGACATATGGAACTGCAGTACCGAGTCGAAAAATATCGGAGAATAAACACCTCCCAACCATTTGTGGACGACTGTAAGCAGGCGGGGGCAGAGATATGGCATGAGGAATGTTTTCCTAGCATATATACTCGCAACTGTGGAAGGCAGTGATTATAGGCAGTGGTGTAGTCGCAAAACAAGCAGTGCCGGAACGCTATAAACTGGGTGACAAAGGAGATTTTTTTTTTTAATTTTTTCTCTTAAAGAAAAAGCAATGCCAGAAAGGCGTTCGGGCCCCCTACACCCTGACTATGGGCCAATTTAAGTATGCATCAGTTCTTGCAGACCACACAACTCCTACATATATATGGTACGGATGTAATCTTCTAGTTCAACAATGCGACGTTTCACAATTCACCTTTACGGAATGGTTGGATAGTTTTGTTTAGTTATATTAACGTCGCGTTTTGAAGCAACACGAGGGCTATTTTGGGGACAAATATCGTAATTTTGAACAGTGGTCAAATGACGAGGATTATACCTGAGCTGGCACCACCCTCTCAAATTTCCGCACCACACCAACAGGAGGATGCTTGGCCACTACTTACTATAATTTAATGTGCAATAGGCCCACATACACGGCGGATCTTCTGTGGAAAAGAGTTTCGAACCTGGAACCCTCCAGCCCCAAAGTCAAGACCTTATTACGAGGACACCGCGACCCCCGTCAGTGATTGGAAGAGTTTGAGAAAGAATTCACAGTAGTTGCCCGATTCCAAAATCCCTCAGATTTTAAATCCAATCGAGAATCTGGGAGACCACCTCGATCGTGTTCGCTCTGTAGATCGTCTACTACACATTCTCAACAATTCAGCTGTGCTGAAGTGAACATGTCTCCATAACCCTGTGAACACTTCCAGCAATTGTCAGCTGCAATGGAGTCAGCATTTCTCTATATGCCTGGGAACACCGCCCAACATCCACTTCCAACCCGTCCAGCTGCTGTCCGCGTCGCACATGGGTGTTACTCTGGATGTTAAGTGGTGGTCACATTAATGTGATTCGACTCTGTAGTTTGATGTACAAGGTGTCCGATCTTTTTCATGTTTTAAGAAATAATAATGCATATAAAAGAAATAAACGAAATTCATTTCCAGAGGGTTTTTCCCCCCTTTTCTCGTTGATCACTGCATAAAATATCGCATTTGTTTTTTTAAAATAATTCAGTTACTAAAATAAGAAGTTAAGCGAAAAGTAAACACTGACAAATATACAAATTGCGATATCGACTAATCTTTTACTGACGATCAGTTGATTTATAAATAGAAGATTCTCTACATTCTTTCAGTATTTTCCACGTCATACGAAGGGAAAGAATGGTTATGTAAAAAAAAAATGGCGCTAGTATGTAAACTTTATAGAAATAGCCTTTATACAGACCTTATAAAGCTCATTCAAAATATTTTCTATCCATGCTATTCCAGAAGTGTATTCTGAAAACACTTCTGTCCACTCAATCAAGGTCATTTGCGGTTATTGTCAACTATTTATAGAAACGATTATATGGCAAATCGCACTGGTGTAGATTTTATTTGCATTTGAATGCATTTCTGTCATCAGTCCAATCAAGGAAACCGGTTGCCCAAATTGGACCACCAATTTCTTTAAGCTCAATTAAAGAAAAATATTTTTTTGATTCTCAAATTCACACCAGTACACAATGCATGAACCCAAAAATGACATTTTATGCACTGTATCACTTTCTATTCTGCCTTATTTTTATTCTTTTTTATCCAACATTTGATGGTTTTAGTGTTCTTTTATTGTTTTTTGCTTCAATTTGTTCCAACTCCAATTTCTGAGTATTAGTAGTGGTGATTACTGCTTTCTGAGCTATTCCTGTAGTTCACGTTAATAATCTCATTGATTTAAATGATCCAATTTAGACAATAGTTTGTGGTCTAATCTAGGCAATTTTTGAAAAACAACAACAAAAAAAGCCCTTAACCTTATTTTAAAACTGTTTTGATAAAATTATTATAGAAAAGTGTAATCAAACAAATTTCCTAACTGTGAATGCAATAACACACTTTCCTACTTACTTTAAAACAGTGTAAAGGCTTTTGATCTTTTATTAAAATAATGAATTCATGATACCCACATCTAAATGTTTGTTCTCTAGCTCTGTTTTCTCTTAAAAATAATTTCATACAACCCATTTACATCATTACAACATAATTTGCCTATTTAACGGCCCAAATGTTTAATAGAATTGAAGTTATGATACCGTTCCCAATTCGGCGACTCTTCCCTATATATATTTTTCTTAATTTTTAAAAAATAAAATGCTGAAATTTTGCACATCACCAAATTAGTATGCAAGTAACATATTACACACAGGAATTCTGCTTAGATACTATATAAACAGTAATATTGTAATCTACACTATTAAAATTCGAGGATAAACAGACGTATCGTATAGCAACGGATTCGAAAACAATCCGCACTTTTGCGCATGTTTTGGGAGAAGTTATTTTCATCAAAATAGGGGGGAAAGTGAAGAATGGAAGGCTGATGTTTACATTTTACTGAGCGTGATCTAACAAAGAACTCCCGAAATGCGCTCATATGACTCATTGCCTGACACCCCTTTCCGGTGTAAAATCGTTCAAAAGTGGTAGTCTCGGCATCCGTTGCTGAACAGAATGTATGCGAGGCTATCTTCTCACGAACCACTGAACGCAAAAAGTACCAAAAGATTGGAAATAATCCAAGGAATCCATTTTGACCATTTAAATTCTGAAATTGCAATTAGTTAAAAAGATATTAAATAAAATCGCCAAAATGAATGATTGGTCTTCCCCTGTAATACCATCTATCGTGCAGAGACTGCGAAGGACGGCCGGTCGTGGCGGAAATCTTTCATGGATGTTTTTAAAACTGCTACCCTTCCCTCCATATTAAAGTCAGACAAAATAAATAAATAATTCCGGAATCGGATAGACCATTCATTTCGCCAGAACACGGTATAATATTTTTTTTTTACAAAATAAAGATTTTTTTTGTATTTTTTGCAATTTTTAAAAAATAAGTCGATTTCGACGCGATTTTGCGGATGGAATGTTTGAACCATCCTGCATCTCTTTCTCATCATCGGGTTCGATCGAGTTTACGTCTTCGGAAAGTGCAAACTTTGCTCTCTTCGACCGAGTAATTTAAAAAATTCGATCCCCCAAACTTAAATAAATTTTTTAGGATTTTCGAAAATTACTCGAAATTCGACTTAAACATTTAATAACTTCGCCATTTCTTGAAATAATAGCAAAACCCTTTTTTTCCCCGTGTGTCTGGCTATATTATCCGTGTTTGGACAGCAGATTAAAAAATTTTCCCCAAAACTGCGGATTTAAATTTTTTTGAGGGTTTTTCGTCTAATAATATATATATATATATATATATATAGGCTTTATTTATACGACTTCTTTCTTACATTTTTTGGGGTTAAAAATTACCGTAGTTTGTAATCGGTGTGTGAAATTTGGAAGCTCTTACTTTAAAATTTCACCCTTAAATTTTTTTTTTAACTTCATGGATCCACAAAGTATTTATTTAGTTCAGCGTCCGTCATGTGGCCCTCTCTGCCAAGGAATAACGGAAGCCCCAGCAATATGCCGGGATGGCTGTGGTTTTGCAATGAATAAACAAATCTCAAGGACAAAGTCTTCGGAAAGTAGGGATATATTAGCCTCAGCCAGTATTTTCACATGGTATATTGCTTTTACAAGAGCAACATCGAGTCATTGTGTGCAGGTTTTGGTAATTGATACAAAGAAACAGGGAGCATTAAATACCTCAAATAGGGATTTTGCATTTTCCGTGAGGTTTTATTTTGAGATTTCATGTATGCAGTGCAACTTGCTTCATGTGTATATACTTTGGTTCGAATAAATGGTAGTCAAATTTGTTTAATTTGTCATTTATATACTTGCTGCTGATTTTATTTAGGAGAGACTGTTGGGCATGTGTCATGTAACCTCACTTCTTCTCTCTTCCAGGGAATGACGCATTAATCAAAATAGCCTGTGCAATGCCAGGTTATGCAGATAGCTCTTAAAATAAAATTATGCACTTTTTTTAATGTAACTTTTTAATTTAACATATGATCAGGTTCAACATTTACAGAACTGAAGCAGATATAGCAGTATTTCAGCACCTAGAATTTATTCTTTTGAAAAATTAAAGAAAGATATGAAAATAAGAGTGAGAATAAATAAATAAATATTGCTATAATTCTGGATTTAATTTGAAAAAATCCATGAAAGTTATTGTGTTCTGATTTCATTCTCCTACTAGTTCAAAATAAATTTGTAAATTTTTTTAACAATAAAATTTATTCTTAATTATAAGCACACTCCAGGCAGAAAATATTCAATCAATCAATTCATTTCAGCCTTGAAAATAACAAATGACACTTGGGCATTAGCTTTCTTTGCTCATCTGACCTGTAGGTCTCTAATTCTGACAACAAATATTTAAATATTTTAATTTCTATTTCTCAGTCAAATTTCATTTTAAAATATGATTTAAGAGACCAATTTAACTAATAGTTACTTTTTAGTAAGCAAAATAAAAAAATAATCCAGATTGAAAAATTAATCTCATTGGTCCTCAAACTATAAATGCACACTAAACACCTTAACTTAATTTTTTCCCCTTAGCAGAAGCATGCATTTAAAACTAAACATTGAAAAACATATTTTGAAATAAATATAATATTTTTTCACTTTTTGGTTTATATATCTCCTGGCAGCATGATATAAAATGTTCACATTTAAATTGTCAAGTAGTTTTCTTTTCTTTGGTACTTAATTCTTCAGTTCCCAATGCAGCTGACTATTATACAAGCTTACCCTCAGAGTTATACATCGACTGTAGAATTTAAAATGCAATTTGAGTTCACAAATAGAAATACTATTTACAAAAGATTTGTTTTACAAATTTTACAGTTTAGACATTTTGATTCATTAATTATAATAAATAAAGAATGAACTTAAAGGTCTATAATAAACTAAAAAAATTTGGAAATGAATTCAGTAAGCAGTTTCATTTTATTTATAGAATGAAACTACCTACTAAATCTTAGTCGCATAATACACACGAAGTAAAACCAAATATTAAATGAGCCCATACAATTAAAACAAAAAACATTTACTAAGGTGAAAAAATTTTATTGCATTATTTACAATAAATAACTGGGGCGGGGGAATAGAACTGAAATATAATTTACAAAATCTCATGGATCTACAAGTTGCCTTGTCTTGTATTTAACTCTGATTCTTTCATATGGCACAAAGCAGAAGTTGTCTCCATATATTTTGAATATATTTCCATTCAATTCAAAACAAAAGACAGATCCTTTTTTAGGAATGGCTGGAAAACAAATGATCTTCTTTGTAATCAGAAATATGCAACACATGAAATAAATTTAATAATAGATAATTTAATCATAATATCTTTGTGGAAAGATACACAAATCTCCTTACAAGAGAGATTTTGAGTCAGACAATTATTTTGAAAATTTACTAACAGCAAATGAATGGTGCAGAAAAGAAATAAAATGTTTCAAAAAATTATGAAGGCAAGTAAAAAAGAAAAAAAAAAAAAAAAACTCACCCTTAAATAATATTATAAAAAGAATCTCACCACAAAATTTATCAACATTGACCCATTTGTAACCAGTTTCAGTCAACTTACATATATTTTAATCTTCCTACAAAGAAACAGAGCTATCTACCAATTTGCAAATGATTAATAGATATTTGAACTATTAGGTATCATAACACTTGGTAAAAAATGCTTGTCAAAACATTAAATCTTCTATTTGCAAAATCTTTTGCATAATGTTATAGAAATAGCTCTATGATATTGTTACAAAACTATAAAGTCATTTCCCTAAGATGCTAATCTTGGCGACCATTTTGGCGGCAAAGTTGGCGACTTTGGCGACAAAGGGAATTTTCTAGAAGGACCTTGAACTTTCCACCTATATCTACTGGTTTCATGAACTTTCTGAAGACTACGTCACTTCCTACGTAATGAAGTCACTTCCTGTTGAAAAGTATAAAGGCAAGCTCTCAAGCCAAGAAGAGTCAGTTGGAATTTGATCAGCAAGCAAGCTGGTGAGCAAACAAGAAACCTTTGAGCACTGTGTTGAGATTTATTGGTAGTCTCTGTTGTGAATTTTTACTAGTGCTACGCTTCTTTGCTTGGAATATTTGTAAAAATAAACAGCTTTATTTTTTTAATCCTGCTTATTGGATTGCATTGACGTACACCCACAAAACAATTTCGTTACAATATATTTAAAATAAAGCAGGGGCATTATTACTATCTAAAATAAATATATGTTTTCAACTGTAAAAGTTTTGGAAAATTTTTTTCAACGCTATCAGATGACAGTTTAAAAACCGTACACTTAAGAACTTAACCAATATAATAATTATAAGCCAAGAAAAAACATCTGAATAAGTTCATGAATGTCAAAATAGCCAGCTTATTAAAATAAAATATTTTTGCTATGATAAACTTCCATGATTTTCAAAATTCTAAGTTTTGATAAAATTTAATAATATGAAATACATTTCACACGTCATATAACTAGAAATTCTGTTGCCGCTTTGTCAGCAATATGTAACATGGGAAAGAAGTATATAAAAAATATTCATTTTTATTATAATTGTAGACAGTACAGTAGAAAAATGTTTCACTCAGTGTAACTAATTTTTTAGGAATTTTTGGTAAACTACATTTATAGATTTTTCTGCAGGCTGGAGAATGACCAAGCTGTCAAACAAGCTAAATCTGGAACAGGCAACATAAAACTGACCATGGGAGAAACAGTCAGTCCTCAGGTACAGTCTAGCCACTTTTAAATTCTAGCCTTCAATTACGTTAATGGTCATGGTGAAAGCAAACCTACACTGGAAATTGCATGAAATGGTAATATGATGGAATCAGAGCAATTCCTGCAATGAAGACAATTCCCCTAACAAATACCAGTGAATCCATAATTATAATTGAAACCTATAATCTAAAACTAACAATTTGCACTATGTCAGAATACTGCTTATGATAGCAAATAATTAATATTTTGCATGAAAATAGTTAGGCTTTAGCATTTGAACAAGCAGGTTTTAGGAAGCAGTTTTTATAATTAGAAAATGCATTAAAAAATCTCTCAGCAAGTGCAGGGAGTTATGCTAGCACCTATTACACAAGAGTAATTAATTAAGTGCATTTTTAAAAAATGCCAAATTTTAAATTCTTAGGACTCACGGTTGGGAGATTTCATGATGAATTAGTCACTGAGTTAAATCTGACTTTTATATATGCATTAGCAGGCATAAATAATAACACTCAGCAATGTCAGGATGAATCATGTAAATTCTATTAAGTACTTTATTCACACCTGGATAACCTATACATCTTTTCTTGTTCCAGTGCTCATCCAGTAATATTTGTTGTGTTTCATGTCTGCTTAATCTCCTATGATGATCATGCTCTTCAAGATGCCACGAGAGAGGTATTAGAAAATTGTATTAAGCATTTAATCCATACTACTTCAGGAGTCTAGAATCTATGCTGCTCCTTGTGCTCATGCATCAGACTAATTAGAGGCTTATGATTTTTCTAAAAATCGGAACTTTAATGCAAAATTTAACTGCATGTTAGCTGAGTTGAAATATGCTCTAAGAAGTATAGAGCAGAGTGTATATGTCTCAAAATTTAGTTAGTGTCTCAAAGAAGTTTTGTTTACAAATACAATAAAAAAACTCAACACAAATGGGGTGATTGAAACACCATTTTAAAAATGCTGAAAACTAGCATGGTGTAAGAATCTGACGAAATTTCAAATAATTCAGGATTCTACACAGGATATTTATGAATTTCCTCAGACAAGAAAGTTTGGTTTCTCCCTTGACCTTAATATAATTTATAAGTTTTAAATTTTTAATAATGTGCTTCTTTTAAAACATAATTTGAGGAAGATAGTGAATCAGAAAGAATCCAGAAATCCTGGACTTAAAGTAAAAAATCTGAAACACAATCGTTCCTGAAACAACAAGGAAGTAAAACACGACAAAAACTTTCATGCATTAAATTATATATATTTGGAACAGCAGTGTTTAGAAATGGACAGATTAAAAGAGTTTATCGCATTATTCTTTAACTTCTGAAAATAAATCACTGTCAATTGCTTCAAAATTGAAAATCTACAAAATTTCTGCTAAACAATTGCTTTTCATTTAAGATATAAAAATAAATATCATTTTCATATCTTACTTTTTAAAAAGGTAGAAAAACATATGATTAAATACTTGAAGTAAGAATGAAAATGATTTGACACTATCTGGTTGTTTTTCATATTCATTACTAGAAAAGGCCTGAATTACAGATACTGCAAAAATAAAACGAAGTTAACAATCTGTAGTAAGAAAATAAATGTTCATTGCCACATTTTGAAAAGTATTACTCTGTATATTTCCAATGTGGAAACATATTGCAGCAATGCAATATAAATTTACAACATTTATTAAGTATCTAATAATTTATCAAGTCTCTAAATAAATTATATAATTCAATAAATATGAGCTGAAATTCAAACATTAAAAAGACTTATGATATACTACCTGGATGCATTATTTAAAAATACTAAGAATAAAAAACAAAATTTAACCAGTGAAGGCAAATAGCTGAAAAATTCAAAAAGTTTTAAAAAGCAATGCAAAAAATGTATATTACTGTGGAATAAAAGTGAAAAATCCGTCTTTGAATTAATGCCCAAAGAAAGCAAGTTTTTAAATCATAATTTTAGTAGTCAAAACATAAGAAGATTAGAAAATCATTAGAAAATTAAATTGGTTTGAAATCTATTGTAACAATGAAAAGCATTTGCATATATAGATTCAATGTACTAGCCAGTAGTAAAATATTTTTAAGAGGATAATCAGTAATATACTTTCAAGAAGAGAAAATCTTAAAATCAAATTTTTAAAAACCAATAAATTCACTTCCCACACATTAACTATAACGATTTTATAAAAATAATCATTGTCCTTATTATGAGCATATATGCCATATATTTTTTATAATTTGACATCACAAATAATCTTTTTTCCCCCCAGTAATTAAAAAAAAACTTACTTTTAAGTTTGTCTTCCTCTGTTATTAATCTGAAAACATTTTTGGTTTCTTGGACAACAAACCCTCTGATTCCGATGTAGGTGTGGCAGACAGAAGATACAACAACAAGCATGCACCCATGATAATCTGCTTTTAAAAGTTTTTGATAAATACCAGAAAGATCTTCAGGAAGAGGTCTAAGAAAAGAAATACAATAGTAAGTCACAAATAGTCAATTAACTGAAAAACCAAATTTTTGAAAAGTTTCAAATCCAAAACCTAAATAAAATAAAATGGTTACAAGACATATTTTATAAGCCCGACAGATATAAAAATTCTTCTTTTGTGTACAGATGGATCAATCTCTCTCTCTCTATATATATATATATATAAAAGAGCTATTTGTTTTGAGTATGTATGTTCGTTTTTTCTACTCTATGAAAAATCGTTCTCTCCAAACCGTTTTGACTTACCAGGACTGGATTAGCAGAAGAGGGAGCTAACGCCATAAAAATTTAAAAAGCGGTTGCCAATTTTCTCGAATTTTCTACATATATTCTCATCAGAAAACCAAAATTTTTATAACAGTGTAAAGACCAGAATTTCCCCATTCTATTAAGAGTAATTTGAAGCTGCTGTGCAACTTTCCTGATTTGTAACAATTTTTTAAAGTTTTCGGAAACGCCTTTCTCTGCAAACGATGCACATACACATGTTATGTGTTCTAGCATTTTCTGCACAATTTTATTCATTTATTTCTCTTTATATATTATTTTTTTGGCTGTATTAAAGGGAGTTTGTTGGAATTAAAAGTTTTATTTATTCTTTTGCAAATGATTCGCGTAACAAGTGATGAAATAATTATGCTTCCAAATTTTAATTTATAAACATGAGGGAAAAAATCGTTTTCTTGTATGTTTTTCTTTTTTTCTGTCTTATTTTGCAACGTATATTTTTATTAACATTTTATTGCTTCTAAAGATTTTTTAAAGTTTATATTTTTAATCAGCAATGCTGGGAAAATACTGTTCAACAGAATTGTTCATTGTAAAAAAGTATTGGTTATTAAACGGTTTATTGTTTAAAAATTTAAAATAAAGGTTCTTTTTCAAAACTTCTCGTATTTTCATTAAAAAAATATTGTTATACGGTAATAAAAAAAGACTAGATTTGAAAGTTTTAATTCAACAAGAAAGGATTCAAAGGAGTTTGTTGGGGGAAGTTAGTAACAATATTTACAGAGGGGAAAAACAAAACAGATGAGCATATGAAAAAATATGGATCCCAAGAAACACTGGGTACATATTATATACCAGGGGTGGCGAACCTTTATGTATCAACGTGCCATTTTTTCTAAAAAAAAAGTTTAATGAGGTCATAGACGTGCCGTCAAATAGTACCGTCAATGCTTCATAGTGAACTTTGTGATGGGTGGCGTGCCCAAAATATTGTGTCACGTGCCATTGGTTCGCCATCCCTGTTATATACAGTCGGACCTCTATTTAACGAACCTCTATTTTGCGAACTTTTCCTTGGAACCAAGAACATTTTGCGAATTTCTTCATAAAATAACCTGCAAATAGAGAAGTGCATTCTCTATTTAATGAACTTTCCCTTGTGATCCAATATTTTTTTCTCCTTATTTCTCAAAATATTTCTGAACATTTCAAACTAATTCTTTCTTTTAATACAATTTATGGTGATCAATGACCTTGAACTGGTTTTACCAGTCACCTAACTCACCGACACCGTTAAATCACTGTCGTTCTTTGCATTCATCCAGGAAGTGCAACCTTTATCCACCACTCCCCCAGTTCACTATAAAAAAAATACCAATATCCCCCTTTCACCCTCGATGGAGCTGGCCTGTGCGCATGAACTAGTCTCCCGTTTTCTAGATTGTTGATCAGAGTCGTGCTGGTAATTTCGGTTCTTGTAGCTGGAAAATGTCAAAGCGAAAGTGCTTGAGCATCAAAGAAAAAAATGTAATTCTTCATGAGGTGGACAAAGGAGTGAAGAAAAAGGATATTGCTTTAAAATTTGATATTCCTCCAAATAGCTTATCAACCATAATAAAAAATCGTGATAAGATACAAAATTATGATTCATCAAATTCTTGTTCAAAATGTTTAAAAACATGTGTCTATGAAGATGTGGATGAAGCAGTTTTGAAGTGGATACATACAATATGAGATAAAAATATTCTGATCTTGGGTCTTTCATAATTGAGGAAGCTCTTCAATTTGCGAAGGCATTGGGATGTGGCGGCGCTAGCGTCAAGCCACTCATTTATTATTGAAATGCAAAATGTATCACATTATATTTACATATTTCTCGTATAATATTTTATTTTATATTTCTTGTAAGGGATACGAAGAATTTCGAGGAAGCAATGGATGGCTTGAAAAATTTAAGAGAAGACACTTAATTATTGCAAAAGTAATATCTGATGAAAGTAAAGACATTGATGATAATGATAGTGAAAATTGGATAACGGAGATACTGAGTAAAATTTTAAAAGACTATAAGCCAGAAAACATCTTTAATATGGATGATACTGCTTTATTTTTTCAATGTTTGCCTCAAAAGACATTAACATTTAAAAAGGAAAAATGCTTTGGCAGAAAACAAAGCAAAGCAAGATTAACTGTCATGTTAGGTGCAAATATGACTGGACATCAGAAATTGAAACCATTAGTTATCGGAAGAAGCAAAAATCCAAGATGTTTCAAAGATGCAAAATCTTTGGAGGTTGATTATGACTAACAAACAATCTTGAATGACGTCAGAAATTTGTGAAAAATGGGTTCAAAAGTTTGACAGACGTATGCAGAGTGTCGCAAAATTGCTCGTTTTTGACAATTGTCCCGCCCATCTGAAGGAAATCAACCAAAAACTGAAAAATGTTACAGTTTTTTACTTGCCACAAAACACTACATCTAAACTGCAGCCAATGGATCAAGGGGTGATAAAAAAATTTCAAAATACACTATCACAAGAGAATAGTGCGAAAAGTTATCACTGCGTTCGAGAACAATCAATCCACGCCAAAGATCAACTTACAGGAAAACAAATCAGAAATTTCCAAAGCATGGAACTATGATGTCACAGATCACACTATTTGCAACAGTTTTGCCAAAACTGGATTCATTGTCAGCAATGAAAATTCGGCAAGTACGGAAGATGAAGACGATATTCCCTTAGAGGAACTTAAAAAAATGTGGATACAGCTAAGGGAAAAAGAAGAAATTAACGATCATGTGCTCATTGATGATTTTCTTTCACTTGATTCTGAAGCTGAAACCTCGGAAACACTAACTGAGTTGGATATTTTGGACAGCGTAAAAAAAAAACAATACAGCAAAGAATTGCGATGAAGACGAAGATGGAAATGATCATGATGCAGAAATCAAACAAACCTTTGTATGATGAAATTCTAAAATCATATGAAACAATCCGAGGTGGATTACAGTTTGAAGAAAATACGCCTGAAGGGGGTTTTAGTGCATTGCAAAGATTGGAGACGTATTATGAGAGAAAACACTTTTCAAAGAAAAAACTCAGACAGAGTTAACAGACTTTATCAGTAATTAAATTTAAGGACGCATGTGGTAATGTATGCTTAAACTTACTTCTTATAATAAATGCGATAATGTCATTAAAATTCATTAATTTTAATATAAAATTATTTTTTTAAAATTGAAAATACAGTGTATTCCTGGACAATGTTTTGTTTTATTCTTGTTTTTCTTGCAGATTTCTCTTTGATGGGTAAGATATATAAAACAAACAGATATTAATTAACAAAATAAAGGTGTGATTAATTACTGTTTTTAATAACATTTAGTGTTTATGAATTTAAAATCTGTTTTGTGCAGTTTAAAGTATTAAAAGGTGAATCTCTATTTAACAAATTTTCCATATAATGAACTTTTTTTTCGAGATTTAGCGACTTCGTTAAATAGAGGTCCGACTGTATATACATATTATATATATTTGAATAGTATGAGTTATTTAAAAACTGAGTTCATTGTTATTTCAAACATGACAATTTTATACATGGCTAACAATTATTTTAACTACTTAAACAGGTGCTGACAAATACTTTTGAACTACAAATCATAAGATGATAGTATATTTAATTTAACACTTGACACTGGAAGTTTAATCTGAGCATCATTTAAAACATGTACGAGTTCAAAGAAGCACAAATTACTAAAGTATATCCATTTTATATCGATTTAAAGTAAAAGAATTCTAAAAGTGCACTGTGGTATGCAAATGGCAGGTATCTGAATCCAAGCGAACAAAATATTTTTGAACAGTCGTCAACAAAATGAATGGGGCACCTCTGTAATTCTGGTATATATTATCGCATCTTCACAAAACTAGTGTTGATGTTAATGGCTCAAGAAGACAGGTTTATTCAGATAAAAAAACTGATTAAACAAGTTAATTAACAGCTATCTCGGAATTTTCCCATTACGCCTTTCAATTTTTTTGGTTGAATAGACTCCCCGTCATGAAATCAGCCTCCCCATAAATTTTTATACAGTTTTGATGATAATTTCGAGAGTTATAGGGTTTTGAAAAATGGTGTTTTCCATGTTAAATAAATTTTAGGAACTTTTGATGATACCTCCGAAAGTATTATATATTTCTCAAAACTTTTTTCACTCACTAAAAGAACACTAATTTTTTACAATAAGTCATAAAAAAAAATACATTAATAAAAAAAATTAAATATTAAAAAAAAAAAAAAAATTTTAATATGACTGTGAAAAAAAGTGAATTGTAACATAGTGAAATTTTTACATGGGAGCAAAGCTGAGATGTTATAATGCCGGTATCCAAAAAATCAAGTGCATATATATATATATATATATATATATATATATATATATAATAGTTTCCGAAATATTTACAAAAAACTGCAAATTCCCACTGTTGACATGCAATGCCCACTTTTTGAGGGACTACATATTATATTTATTTGCATTTATCAGTCTACTCTTCATGAAACATGATCTTCAAAAGTTTTGAGAAATATATAATGTTTTTCCAAGATATCGTCAAAAGTTCCTAAAATTCATTTAACATGCGAAAAGCCATTTTTCAAAACCCTATAACTCTCGAGATTATCATCACAACTGCATAAAAATTTATTGGAAGGCTAATTTCATAACGGGGAGTCGATTCAGCAAAAAAATTGATGGGTGTAATGGGAAAATTCTGAGATAGCTGTTAATTATAACTCGTTTAATCAGTTTTTTTTATCTGAATAAACCTGTCCTCTTGAGCCATTGGCACTAGTTTTGTCAAGATGCGATAATAAATACCAGAATTACAGAGGTGTCCCATTCATTTCGTTGACAACTGAACATACCAAAGTTTTAGACACAGGCAATGCAGTCAAATTTTCAATAGGTAGTTAAATTGGAAAGTGACAATATATAATTTGCTTTTCCCTACAATAAAATATATTGGAAACAAATGAAGAACCCTTGATATCTATGTAAAAGAAGTATAAATATTCTGGCATTAGGTACCCAAACATTTGTTTGTTTCCAACCCAAAATTTAAAAGTGATATAGATACAATTAATAGTTTCTTCTGCAGCAACTGCAAATTTAATTTTCAATAGTAAAAACAACCAAAATGAACTGAGCTTCAAAAATATAAACATAAGAAAGCCTGCATTGTAAAAAACACCACCTCCAAATTTATGCATTATGGCACATAAATATCAACAGCTTATAAAGAAAATTAAAAAGTCTGACGGATATAAAAAAAAAACTTTCAATTAATTTTTAAATATATATATAGTATAAACTGAATAACTTGCTTCTAAAAAATTGAGTACTGTTGAAATTGGCTTTTATTTGAAAGATATGTAGATCAGTCTAAAGTTTGATAGTCTGCGAGTTTTAGGTATAGATCGTTTCAATATCCTGAGTCTAGCACTTTTGAATGATTTTACATCAGTAAGGGGCGACAGGCAATGAGTAAGATGAGCGCATTGCCGAAGTTCTTTGTTAGGTCACACTAAGTAAAATGTAAACATCTCCCCATCCATTTTTCACTTTCCCCCATTTTAGCGAAAATAAATCCGCCTGCCGCATGTTCGAAATCCGAGAACATACTATAATTAAACTTTTAACAATATATTTAGGACAAAATACTACGACTTTGGCAGGTTCTATATAAAAAGATTTATGTTTGAAGAATAAAAGAAAGATTACACAATTACATCAATTTATTTATTTTCAGAAAAATAACTTATATTTTCTTCATTTAACAAACTACTGCATAAGAATATTCGCCTAATAAGCAGTGGTGCACAAACTATTTTCTTTTCTGCCCCCCACCCCTCACTTTGCGTAAAATTTTTTCGCGACCGCCCAACCACATTTTTTGAAGACAAGCCTTATATTTTTCATTGTCAAATTCTTTGAATTTTGCGACCCACAAAAATTTTCTCATGACCCACAGTTTGTGCACCATTGAACTAGAGGAGGAGTTATTAATTGGTCTTTTGGGTGATATCGTCAAAGTCAATTGACATATTTGATGATTATTTAAACTATGACAAATTGTATGTTAGAGGATGGTGTATTATTGAATTCACACTGTAGAATATTAAAAAAAAAACTTAAAGAAAAAGAGTCTTAATAGATTAAATCATGATACAATTATAAAATCAAATCAGTAAAAATTTTCTAAGGCACATATCACTCTAGTGCACTATCAGACAGTGTCACTGAAACAGCATAAACTTACTCTCTTAGTTGAAGCATCTTCTGCATATACTGCTTCCATAATTCATGAACAGGGATGAAAGTTTTAAATCTGAGGGATAAATGAAAGTATATTAAACACCAAATTCAATTAATGCATTTAACACAGATAGTTTTTACAGATCCGTATAATCTAATATATCCAAAATAAATGCTACATGCATGATATGATTATTATATGAAAAGCAAGTGCAAAAGTTTTACTCATTCTTTGTTAAGAAAATAAATGCTAAGAAAATAGAAAATAAAGTACAAATGATTTCTTATAACTGTCATCATTATATGACTTTTTGCTATCTATCTTATTATAAGTAAATGCTCTGAGGGGAAAAAACCCCTCTATTTTAGCACAAAAAATAATCTGCAAAGTTGTTTTTATATTTTCCACATCATCAAAAATTTAAAAAGTAAAGATGCTATGCAGTAGATGAAAAACAGGCAGAACAAAATTTCATAGTAACAGGGATAAACCAAATTCTTACACATTTATGGTAATACTTCAGAAAAAGATAAAAAAGAAACTTGAAATGCAATAGAATCATGAGAAATAATCATTAAAACCTCCACTATGCTATTTAACATGCAATAAAATAATACAAGTCTTATTCAGTTATATATTATTTTTCCTCCAAGTCTGTTTCAACTGCTAATAAGAGAGTTTCGAATTTGACATTAGAAAGTTCAGCTTTGCAGTAAAAAACTCATGACATTGCACATAACAAAAACTTCTGAGAATGCAGTCATTTTACTTTCGAGTTTAATTGAGAAGTTTTACAAATTTGTATGTAGTACTTTGATATTAGGTGTTAGAAAGACTAATCTGGTAATGAAATAGTTTCATGTTATAATTCATTTCAAAGATGTTTTGGAAACATGCGGAGAATTTAAAGAAATATTATAATAGATAAAAGTTTATCTTAATATAAATAAAAGTCATTGTGGGTATGTGTGTATGTGGCTATGTTCCACATCTCCTCCTAAACGAATGGACTGTTTTCAACCAAATTTTGTACACTTATTATATCAGAAAAGGGGAAGACACTTATGATCTTTTCTAAGTTCAAAAGTTAATTAAACAGGTATTTAATTATAAATTAACCGAAACCGTTTTTCCGCCGTAATTTCGGAGCAAATTGTCCAACAACAAATATTTTTATACCATCTTAAAGTTCAAAATTTTACCTTTTCAATGATACAATTTTATTTCTGTGACATTTTCCCTTCGATTGTTATTAATTTTTTAAAGTTCAGTAATTTTTAATTACGTGCAGACGATTTGGAAATAACGAAGATTTATAGCTGCTCCGTTGCTAGGCAACGATTAGACTTTGAACTAATTTACCTTTGTTTCTGAAAATTTTGCTTATTTTTATAAATATCCATATAATATAATAAATGCGAAAGGGTGTCTGTCTGTTTGATACGCATTCATGGCAAAACTACCAAACCGATTTGGATGAAAATTGGCAGAGTTGTAGCTTGAAACCCAGGAACGGTCATTGGGTAGGTGAAATCATGTTAAATTCATTATTTTTGACTACAGACAACAATTAAATAATTAACAAGCGATTTGCGATGAAGATTACTACTTTATTTCTCAATCAACTGTCACGTGATCCTTAAGGAATGCGTAAATAAAATCAACTGTCACGTGATCCTTCAGAAAAGCACAAGCATTTGAAATAACTTATTTTTAAAGTCAAGCATCACGTGATCTTGCTGAGAAAATAAATAAATAATTAATTTGTGGAATAATAACTGAAAAATAGATGCCGGGACAGAAAACTAATGATAGATATGATATAGTTTCAACAGTTTTTAGATTAAAATTTCAAAACTAAAGTTAAACTTTCGAAATATCGTTCAATGTTTACTTAAAATAAGAGCCTAATTTAGTGGAAAGGTTGCCAAAATAATTCTTTATCGGTTTATTTTATTTGTTTGGCTGTTAAATTTGTAACCAAACGATTTGGATAATCACTGGCGGTTAAATTCTAAACCAAACGATTTAGCTAATTACAATAGTTCCATTTCAAATTTTAATGCTTTAAGAGCTTTTTTCAACCGATTTAAAAAGAAAGGATTGCATAAACCCAATGAACACGAAATTCAACGTTTTGTTTACTAAAGAAAGAACTGATTCGAACTTGGCGCTTGATACAGTTGCCAAATAGATTTGGCGATTGCTAGAGATTAAAACAGTTTATTAAATTGGGACTTTTTTAAAATTGTTCACAGTACAGAGGAACTGATAAGCAAGGTTTATCCTTCCCTACAAGCTAATAAGAGGAATAGAGATTGGTTGTTGATAGGGTAATTTTGGCACTGACTAATAAACCTTTAGGTCAGATAAATGAAAAAAAAAATACTTCACTAATGGAGGAATGTATATTACAGAATATCTATCTGTAGATATGGTAATGGGCAATAACAAGTAAAAGCATATCCTGTAGAGTTCTTCAACCCCATACAATTGTCAGGGATACCTCCCGACAAGCTGAGATTAAAATTCGGTGTGCCAGAACTATTCACACGTAACCTCGATGTACCAAGACTACGCAATGGCACACGGTTTCAAATTACACACTTAGGACCAAAAGTCATGCTAGCTACTGATATGACTGGCATAGCGAGAGGTGAGAGTGCTAAATTCTATGCATTCCGATAATACTGAAGGATTTACCATCCCAGTTCAAAAGGTAACAATTCCCTTTAAAATTAGCATTTGCCAGGCTCAGGGTCAGACACTCAAAGGGGCGGGCGTACATTTGGAAAAACCATATTTTTTCCGTTGGTAACTATATGTGGCATGTTCGCGTGTATCCAGCCCACTAAACCTCTACATCAGTGCAAAAAACGTGAAACAAAAAACGCTGTATACAAAAGTGTGTTATCATAAAGAAACAATTTACCTAACTGTAACAGCAGACACATGTACAGTACACTCCTGTTAGTCGTCCAATTATGTATTATCAACCATCAGAACTTTTAATTTCCCCTTTCTACATATAACAAAACATTTACATTCATGAATTTAAAAAAACTAACAATTCAAATTCTTCACGCACGAAGTCGCGGGTAACAGCTAGTATTATATATAACTGTGTATCCATTACAATATTTTTCAAAAAAAATTCAGTAGCATTAGGAAGATTTTCTTTTCCATAGCATGTTCTAATCACTAGACCTTGTTAAATTGAAAGATATTAACTCTATTTATACGGGAAGGTTCGAAATGTCCCTTCAAGTAAAAGACGGTGGCCGTCCAAAACATCCGAATATCACTGTGAAATTTCCACCCCCTTTTGTTAAGTGTGATTGATTTCACACCCGCGGTGTACACTTTCTTCCTTAGCATGGCTCCTCCAGATGGGTTAGGGAAAAGGGAGAGGAGAGACTTAGAATTCGGACAGTGCCTGCTCTCATTGTGGTTTTTGAAGGGGGGGGGATTAGATTTCCCTTACCTTTGAAAGAGGAACTTGGGCGTTCCCGTATTTTGAGGTCCCTCTATTCTAATGGTCTTAGGAATCAGAGGGTTAAATATCATGTAAAACAAAGAAAATTTACTGTCAATCAATTGATAAAATAATAAAATGTAAAAAATTGAAAAAATTTAAAACAAATTACAATAACAAAATTAGCTAAAATTTAATAAAAAAAAATCTAAATATTTCATATAAGAGAATAAATTAAAATGTGGAGGAACTCCCAGTAAATCTTTCAAAGAAGGATTAGCTGCACTGAAATGATTTCACCCATGATAATATAAATTGGAACATTCTTTAAGAATGTGTCAGATAGATAAAATCTATTTGTAAATAGAACATATGAGAGGAGGTTCTGCATGCAACAGATGTTTTATTATTAATTGAATACATGACTTGAATATACATGATACTTAAAATGGAATTTAACAAACATTATTATCAATGAAAAATTTATAGAATGAATAATAGTTAAAAAAATAAAGAGAATATAAAATTCATCTTACAACATGCAATACAAAATGTTGCTACACTCCAAAATATCAGTGAGCTTCACATGCATAAGTAATACAGCTGTGGCTGTTACAATAAATTCATCAACACTTTTAAAATGGAATTTATGTCCAGGCATGGGACAAATGCTCCTCTTATACATGTTCCTATTTTTGCTACTTCATCAGCAACATCATTTCTGTTGAATACTATTTGACTTGGTAACCAACAGAAAATTTTTTCACAGCCTTATAAAAAAGCTTCCAGGATTCTTTGGTTGCTTTTCACACCAATAGATGGCTGTTTCTCAAGATATTACAGAGAACATCAAGACAACTTCTTAAATTGGTGCATATAATAAACTAGTTAATTTTGAAAAGACCGAATTCTTGAAGCACAGATATATACCACTTATTTCATCTGCAAATACTAAACAATATTTACATAATTTTTAAAATGCAACGTAATTACTGAAAACAGTGGCTGGACTAAACGATCTGAAAATTTAAAATTCTATAAGCAGCATATTTTAAAATATTTTTGTTAACGAAAATTAATAAGTTGAACATAAGCAACCAGAGCAGTCACGATTTTAAAGAAAAAGAAGAAGTCATCTTTAGTTAGATTAAAAACTTTCTTTCAAAGAAGAAGGAGTATTCTCTTTAGGTAGTATTTAAACACTGCATATGCTTAAAGGCTGTCTTCATATTTATTCTCAGATAATGTTCAAATTTTCCAATAACAACTCTTGTTATTTCTTCTCTTCAAGAATTCTAGAAATTGAGAACATTCTGAATATGAAATTTTTTGTAATTCAATGCGAAACAACAGAAGAGATATGAAAAGAAAATAATACAAGTTTAAACTAACAAAATATAACATTCAAGTTGAAAAATGAAAGATTTGAAGAATAGAATATTCTACATGTATAGAATATTCAAATCTTGAAAAACTTACTTTTTAATGTCCAAGAGAAGTACTTAATAACCTCCCTATAATTGGATGCAATGTACTTAAAATTTTTAACCTTAATAGAGTTACAAAACTTTTGCAAGGAATTATCAAATTAGAAATATAAAAAAATATAAACATTTCTAGAGATGAAACTATAAGAATTATGTCAGAAAGTGATGCATTTTGTTAAAAATTTTATACATTTTTAAATTCTTCATAATTTAGGGGAGAAAGGGCACCTTTCAACAGTTAGAATTCTCCAATGGAAATGCTATTCGATCAGCTGGCAAATAAAGTTTGAGAAGAGAACATATTCTGGCAATAGGATTCATTCCATTTCTCAAACCACGTGCTTTGCTATGGAATGAGATCTGTTTCGTGACCTGCTAAGTAAAAACTGAAATTTCTGTTCATCACTGTTTCTTACTCTATATTCATTGAGATAAGTTTGATTTACTCACCAAGTTAATTAAGATTTTCTGCATCTAACAATACTACTTGCATCTGGAAATTCCTTTTCTAAAGAGAGTTATAACACTTTAAAATTAATGGCAACATGTAGGGCACCTTTCAACAAACATCAGGGGGCACATTTCAACGCTGGTAAAATGTATCCCTCATATTAAGGAAAAATTAATTTAACTAAATAACTTTGAGACTTGGGCAAGATGGTTTGAACTTATATAAAATAAGCCAGAAGAAAAAGCAATCTCAAAGGCTATGCAAGCAGTCCAAGATGGCATGTCTCTTAGAACAGCAGCAGACTTATATAGAATGCCTTATTCTACCTTAATTTATAGATTTAAAATAAAGTAAAACAGCTCATCTTGATGATAGCATAACATTGAATATTTCATCAAACTGCTTGATTTGTGATTTTATTATTAAAAGTTCAAATATGAACAATGGTCTGACTTACAAACAAGTATGACAGCTTGCATATGATTATTCAAAATGCCTGGATTCAAGCACTCCAAGTATTTGGAATGAAAATAATATAGCTGGAATTCACTGGTTTAAGGATTTTATGATTTGTCAGAATAACTGGGCCATTTTAGTCAAAACTGAAAGTACAGTAAAAGCTTAACTAACCGGCATGCTTGGGAAACTCCGATTTCCGGATACCTGAAAAGTCCGGATAGTTGAGTGTGACGGGAAAAATGGGGAGATAGGTGGAAGCCTTTTTTTAAAAAAAAAGATTTTTTCGGCCAAATAATTTGTTTTTGTCATTTTGAAATGTGCATTAAATATAATTTTTAAGAATACTTCGATATCTTCCATAACATTGTATTTACATAATATATTATGAAGATTTTAATTTAACATTGATGATTTTAAAGACAAAATACGATCTGTAGCCGAATTTTCACTGTAAATATATAGATTGTAAAAATATGAACATATAAAAATAAGCGACGAAACTGAAAAATATTCTATTCAGAAAGCGTAATAAAACTCTTTTAAGTGATCATAAAACAAATCCCAGATTGAATATCAAAACTAATTATCTTTTAGAAGATCGCAAGGGTTATTGCGCAATACGCGGGCCTCCAATTCTCCCGCACACGATATTACGTAATCGGAATCAACATCTTCCGGTATTTGGAGGGTAAATAAGTAAAGGAAAAGAAAGAGACTTACTAATCTGGAGTAACCCCCCATGAGCTTTTTATTTTTTATCGATTCTGTCCCTTTACCTTTTTTTTTTGCCGATTTCGTTTTTAGGTCTTGCTTTTCGGCGAAAGGTGAGGACCTTTAGTTATTTAATTTTTTTTTGTTCTCACTTTTGCTTTTGAACCCCCGATAAAGCAAGTCTGTGTATGTCACAGTACTGTATATTGCTTTTTTTTCCTTCTACGCCCCTCCGTGCGGAGCGAACGTGGCATTCCAGAAATAAATTGTCAGCATGAATGGAACGGAGCATTCGCTAAATTTTGGCGCGCAGGTGTACAACTTTTAGAAAAACTCATTTTCTAATTTTTCTGGTTAGTTGAGCTTTCCGGATACTTGAATGCCGGATAATCGAGAGTTTACTGTAGCACAAAATGACTGGAACAAACAAGAAAAACTAAATTAACCTAAAACCAGATAAATTTTGTTAGGTCACTGTATTTTTCTGTACATTTGTTATATTTCAATAAAATTTATGTTTATTTGAGCCAAATGAGTCATTTGTTGAAAGGTGCCCCATGGGTGGGGACACATTTCAACAAATTTAGGCTTTATTTGAAATTCATAATTTTGCCTTTCAATTATGATGGGGAATTCTAATACAAAGTGAGTAACTGCCTAAGATTCTGTTGTAACTAATGATGCCAAATATTAAAATAAAAAATATAAACTTTCTGCAAAAATGAGGTTATACTAAAAATTGTTGAAAGGTGCCCCCCTCTCCCCTACTGATCAGAATACTGATATTACAATATATTATCTATGGCCTATTTCCGAGTCTTCCTAATTATTACCAAATACCTTAATGATACAGTTACAGAAAAATTTCATTTCATATGCATTTTATTAATATTAATCACATTAATGCCAAACAAAACCTAAAATGAATAACCAATAAATAAATAGCATAGTGGAGGTTTTAAATTCTTTTTTTTTTTCTTCTATTTTTACTTCATCAGCAAAACTTAATAAAGCTTGAACATAATGAGTACAATTATCATTTTTAGAAAAAAATATTAAAAATATCAAATAACATACAGCTAAATTATATAATATTTCCTATTTCTCTCAAAATTTTTGAAAGCTGCCATTGAATTCAGCATAATATATTATAATTAAAAATTGCATAATAATATCAGTAATTATTTAAAAGTAATTTCTTACTTTGTGGTTGCAGGATCCAGTTTAAAAACAGCTAGCCTCCGTTGCTCACTGGCATTTAACAGGGTCCTTCGCTTTTTGTCTGCTAACTGTTTTTTCCTCTTTTTGAACTTTTCATTGCTGAAAATATATTCTTTGTATTCATTTAAAGTGTAACTTACTGTTTGAGGGAGATTTTCCTTTAAAAATTGTTTGATGTAATTTTCAGGGACTTTCTAGAAAGACATTAACATAAAAGCAGAAGTCAGTAAATCGTATTTTAGGAAATGACATTCTTAAATTTTCAAACTATTACATGCAAGATCTAAATATAATATTTCTAAATATAAATTTTCATAGCTTTCAGAGTTTTATGCAATAGGCAAAATAAAACTGCATATAATTAAAAAAAAAAAAGAAAGAGATTCAGTAGAACAGAATATCTAAGTACTCTGAGGAGTAACATATATTTATACAAGCATTATATGCACAAGTTGACTGCATATACGTATTTTTTAAGTTGTATTTATGTCTCTTTTTTTTAAGAGTTAAAAGTAGAAATCTCCAAAGCAGGAAAAATGATATTAGATGACATTATTATTTATGTTATGTGATTATGACATTACATTGATTAACTTTATTCTGGCTGATATGGTTTTTAAGCAAGCTGTCTTTAGATGAATCTCCTTGAAATAATATAAGTGCTAATCTAAATTTTTGGTACTTTTTCGTTAGCCGGGCGCAAGCGAAAAATCGCCAAATAATGTAGAATTCTGCCAAATTTTGGCGACATTTGCGCCCCGCGACTTGGCTCGCATTTGGTTCACAATTGGTGACATTATTTTAGCTGGGCGCAAGTGAAAAATCGCCAAATAATGTAGAATTCCGCCAAATTTTGGCAACATTTGTGCCCGCCAACTTGGCTTGCGTTTGGTTCACAATTGGCGACATTTGCGCCCGGCTAACGGAAAAGTACCAAATTTTTATTTAAATGCACCCTTTCTTTTCCACCCAAATTAAGAAGTTTTGGGCCATCTTAAGTGTCTACATATTAATTACATTAAGAAGAATTCCAAGGTGAATCTGCTTGTTAAGATGGCATCACATAAGAGAAAAATGGATCAAAGTAAAAAAAAATAAATAAATAACTAAATTCCAAACAATGTGATACATAAATGCAATAACAATGGTGCACAATGCATAAATGCAAAAGAACCAATTCTTTTTATGATAAAAAAACAAAAACACAAGATATACATTAACACTCGAAGATTTGTTTAAAAAATTGATGTAGTCACCTGATTAATTAAAAGGATACTATGAGAACAAAAAAATACATTAAGAAAAATGGCTAAATACATAAATGATGAAACAATGCTCAAGAAAAAATACAGGGTAATACATGAGAAGAGGTATTCAAAACAAAATGAGCCTTAAATCCTCAAATTTTTTGTAAACATAAAACAGCCATTTTACAATAACTGACACAATATAAATGAATTATGCACATACTTACTCTCAAACCAATTCTCTCACTAAGTTTTTCAATTGATGGAGGCAGACTTTTGAAAAGGGGATCTAAATAAAATAAAAATCTTAGTTTGGTACATATTATCTAACTTATAAGTGTCTGCTTAACTTATTATGAATACATTTTTCAGTCAATAAAATCAATTACAAAAAATGCATTAATGCTAGACGTATACTGAAGCGATAATAAAAAATGAGAAAGTAAATCATTCTCATAATCAAATAAATATATTTATAAATAATCTTCAAAGTAAAAAGCCTGAGTAACTAACTATTTTCAGGATTTTTCTTTTTCTTCTCTTTCTTTTTTGCGGAATTACTTGCTGTTGCTTCATTCATATTTAACGAAAATTAAGGTAACAGCTCTTTAGAAACAAGAACATAAATACTACAAAATAAAAACGTGAACACTGTCGATTACTACAGCAGATCCCATCGTTACAGAGCGAATGTTAAAATCCGAATCTTGTAAGTGCATTCAGCACTGATCCAAAGAAGCAAAAATCCAGAAAAACGGGTTCACAAGTCGGAACCAGATCTTAGCTTCCGTTCAGAAGTAAACGAATACCACTAGATGTAAACAAACTGTACGCGTTAGGAGTGCGGTGATGCCGACGCTCTTGTGTAGTCCTCAATTCGAGACTTAGTTCTCAAATTTTTTTTTTCAATTCGAGACAAAGTGTCTTTATAGCAAGCATACGTCTCAAACATACCTTTCTACTAAACCTAAACAAACTGGAAGTTTACTGATGTTTAGATATAGCATCTGTTGCGATTATTCTTCTTTCAGGGGATAACAGTTTAAGTTGCTATAAATCATAGTACAGACATTCAAGTTCATAGGATCTGATAAAGCAACTGTCGCAAATTTAATCGTATAAATTCTGTTGAGACAGTATAAATTGTTTAAAAATAAAATTAATTTTTATATTTATTTCCATGAGAACAGTGAGTCCACTTCAAAGCCAGGTAAATATCCAAGATGTTTTCAAGTGTCACATTTTCTTGTATCATGGTATTTTTCTCTTACATCTGAACTCATCTTCTTGTAAATCTTTTCACTATTATTATAATTTTAACGTAATGTATATTAAGAAATTATATTTCAGTAGACATAATTGTGAAAAGACAAACCTTTTACATAGTAATTTTTTTTATTACTATTTTAACTTAATATAAACTTAAATTAAACTATTAATTTAAGTAAAAAATGCATGTTATATGTTGCAGTAGCTTCTAAAAAGAGTAAAAATAACTCTATTCTGAATACTTTCCATTATTGCTTTATATCTTAGAAACTTTTTAGTGGAAATAGGAGAAATGCTGCTCGGCTATATTTGAATTGATTGGTTTGGCCTGAAACTTTTTGAGATTATATTCAAATATTTTTAAGATATTGATTTTATGATTTATAAACATTATAAAGCATTACTTTAAATTTGAAAAAATGCACTGTTTTAATTTGTATTATATGCAGCAATTGTATGTCAAGAAGAATGATTAGGTACTATTGAATTATGATATCTAATAATATGTGGAAAAAGCAGAAACCTACATTTAACATTAGGAGCAGTTAAAATTTATTGCTCGTCCTTCATAAACTGTTTGTTTTAACTGATAAAATGTTATATTTTTTCCAGTTAATTTCATCTGGAAAGTTTGAATTAATATTCAAAGCTGATTTTTGTCATTTGAAAAATTTGAGTTGTGAATTTTAATATGGGTATTACCCCGTGCTTAACCGAAAACTGCATGATATACATTTTTGTATTTAATGTCCAATAATTATTTTCTGTAAGGAGCAGTATTTGGATACTTCCTTTTTGATGGAGTTATACTACAGATGAGTTAATTAATGACTTGACCTTAGATTCTGACGAGCTTAGTAAAATACTTTGTTGTTATTATTCTTGCGCAAAAATGTCTTATGAGGGGGTACAAAAACTTCCACTATTAAACAAAATTTTAACTCCTACCAAAAATAGGAAATAAGTTTTTTTTGTTTTATTGTATTAAAAGTTACATTTTTATGTCCATATTTTTAACACAATGTTTTTCTCGCAATCAGGTTTTTTCGTATGATCTACTTCTTTGTCCTATCCCGTAGTTCAGCGATTCCCAACTCATGGGTCGCGTCCCAGATAGCTTATTAGTGGGCCGCGGCACTCTATTCAAGGGTGATTCAACAGTCTTCACTCATTTTTTGCTTCATAAAACAATATATTTTTAATCCTTTTACAGTAAGCTTTACTAATTACTGGCCTATACGTGCATATAATGTTTATATAAATTCATGTGTTGGTATATTTTTATTTGTATATTTAGTTAGTGGGCCTCAAAATATTTTTTTACACAGCAGGTGGTCCACACAACCAAAAAGGTTGGGAACCACTGCCGTAGTTTCGTCAGGAAAATCCCTTTTTCTGGATGTTTTTCAACTCTTTTGACATTTAGTGGTGTAGGTCATTTCTATTCCAATATCTATGAAATTTTACTTTTCTTTGATCAAACATCTTAACTTGCATTTAGAGTACTTTATCAAGTCAATTTTGACAACTTGTTTTATTTATTTAAAAATGAATTATTGAGTGTTTTTCAGATTTTGGAATTTTAACATGGTTTTTATTTCACCATGTGTTTGGCACAGTATAGTCATAACTGCCCCATTAAACTCCACAACAACCAACCAGCAGATGGGGATACTTACACTACTACTACCTACATAACTTCAGTTTCATAAATATCTACTGTTTAATTTTGAAATTCTAAAGAAGTACATTTATATTCATATTAAATGGTTATGATTGATAATAGACTTCTATGTTATTTAGATTCTGTAAGTAGAACAATATTCCTAGTTGTAAATATATATATATATTCCTAAATATGTGTCTCCACTGTTTAACTCATTCTAGTTCATCAATTTTTTTGTGTAAATATAGAAATTAATTTTTTTATTCTTCCTTATTTTCAATGTCTTGCTTAACAACTTTGTGCTGGTATGTAAAGTGTTTTAAAATTGAAACTACTAATATGATGGATTCATTGCATACTTTTAGTACAATTTTATTGAACATAATTATTTAATGAAGATAACTATTCTTATGTGCTACTTTGATCGCATAAGTTTTTTCTGTAATAATTTCCCCAAATTTGAAATCTGTTAAAGTGAGACATTGAGGCCACGGTGGCCTAGAGGTAAGGTCTTGGCCAGCGGCAAATCCAGGATTTGGGGGGGGGGGGCGGGAGGTATAAAAAAATTTGTTTTGTCATGACGATTGTCAAACCTTATGGCTTATGTAAACCAAAACACTTTAACTTTACAGACTTTATTCACCTGACAATAAGAATCATAAAAAACACTACAATACTTTCGATAATTTAATAAAAAACGCAATGAAATAATTAGCAAAAACATTTTTTTTGGCTATGTCAACATTACAAATACGAGTGGAATGACTACAAAAAAGGGAAAATTTTCGAGCCAGGAAAAAATGCTGTCACTTTCTTTAATGGGGGATTAAGGAAAAGCAGCTGTGTAGTGCTTTTAAATAAAATAAAGAATCATGGTCTAGCTCTGGGAGGTTGCAGCCCCATAGCCCTCCTGGATTCGTCACTGGTCTTGACTTTGGGGCCAGAGGGTACCAAGTTCGAAACCCAATCCCACTGAAGATCCATCGTGTATTGGGCCTGTTGCATGTTAAAAAAAGTTTAGTTTTTGAATGTCGAGGAATATATATTTGGTGTAGATAACAAAGATTTCACCGTACTGCAAAAATTCCTTTATTTGGTTGTTAGATTTTTATAGATGGTATTTCCCTTTTGAAAGAAAAAGTTGAATCCTTTGTTGTGAATTACTCGCAATCACAAGATACAAATGCTTTACGACGTTTTTTTCCAATGCTCCATTTTTACTTAAGATTTATTCCCCATGCCGCAGAAAGGCAATGAGTTTTATGACCTTTTAGAAGGTAAAAATAAGCACGATAAAAGTGCTGTTGAAGAGAATGATGAGGCTGTTCGAGCTTTTGAAGCTTGTAAGGATTCCGTTGCTGAAGCAGCTCTCTTTGGAAATTTTAAGTGCTGAGTCTAAATTTCCATTATAGTGGAGGCATCTAATACTGATATAGCGGGTATAATACAGTAAACACTATTCGGCAAAACCCAACCACTTGCATTTTCCTCTCGAAGCCTTACGCCAGCAGAATCCACATACAGCACATATGATCGTGAATTACTTGCTGTTCACTCTGCTGTAAATCACTTTAGGCACATATTTGGAAGGTTGCGATTTCATCATATTCACAGGTCACAAACCCCTTACTTTCGAATTTCACCAAATAAGTGACAAAACATCACCCCGACAGTAACGTCAATCGGAATTTATATCACAATTTAGCACTGATTTAAGGTACATTTCTGGCTAACATAACTCAATAGCTTATGCATTACCCGGATATTATTACTGTAATTAATTATGAAAATTTGGCTAAAGCACAAATTGATGACGGGGAACTTGAACTTTTGAAGGTTGTTGGCTCTGTTTTAATTTGCAAGACAATTTCTTTAGTTCCTAATGGCGATGGTTGCATTGCGATATTTCCGCGGGATTCAAGGACAGTTTCAGACAGAACACCGCCCCATATCCTCGTGCCTGATGCCATGACAGCAACTGTACCGATTGGGTGGACATGGGACGGCAGTTTCCGACAGCTGTAATAATAGTCATTAATTCATCAACTCATTCCGGTTCAAGAGCTACAATTAAAACAAGTGAAACAATGATTTATTTGAAAGTCGCTAAGAAAGGGCTGCATGGAATTTTATAAGCAGCGCCTTCCTTGCCAGAAGTAAAAAATTATTCGTCATGTGAAGTCACCTAAGGGTGAAGTTTCCCTTCCTTCTGACAGGTTTAGGTATATTCACTTGAGTGTTGTCGGTCCATTACCTCTTTTAAGAAGATATAATTATTGTCTCACTATGGCTGATCAATTTACCAGATAGAAAAAGGCTTTTCCTGTAGTGGATTAAACTGCAAATATAGTAATACCTTGGTTTTCGTTGACTTCGGTTATCGTCGGTTTCGGTTTTTGTCGATTTCTTTCGTGAAAAATTAGTCTCTGATTTCGTCTGTGTACCCACGTGACCTCGCTGTTAAGTTTGCGAAAACAAACGGCGAAGGTGCGAATTCGGACAAGTCAGAGGCAAAAAACATTGTGTCCGATTCCAGAGATTAGAGACTGAAGGATTCATCCGCCAACAAATCTTCAACTATGATGAAACTGACCTCTTTTGGAAGAAAATGCTTAAGAGATCCGTTCATTACACAGAAGAAAAAGGCACTGCAAGGACATAAGTTTATGAAAAACAGTCTCTTTTGTTTACCTGGTATTGCTAGTGGTAATTGTAAAGTGGAGGCCTTACAGGTGTACCATTCAGAAACTCCTAGAGTGTTTAGCAGTTTTATAGTAATGTCTTATTGTTTTTAGTATTGAATACTATATTTATTCTCTATAAAATGCGTTTTTGGCATGTATTTTGGAGTATCAAGAGCCAATTAATTGGATTTACATTGATTCATATGGAAATAACTTCCTCGGTTTCGTATTTCGCCGTTTGTTTCCGCACGGATTATCGATGAAAACTAAGGTATCGCATTACCATTACGGAGTGTTTCTGTTTTGGCCGAATTTCACGGTTTGGAAGAAGCACCCGAAGCCTTTACTGCCGACGAGGGTAGAGACTTTGAAAGTGATTTATTTCATTCCCTCACCAAATGTTTGGGAATAACGAAAAAATACTGACAACCGTTTACAATCCTGGCACAAATTGAATTGTGGAACGTTTTCACAATATGAAAACGTTCCACAGCGTTTTCACACGTTGAAAGACAAAGCCAAATCCATCACTACAGTCCAAAGAAAATTTTGGCATCCATCTCGAAACAACATTTTGAATTAGTATATTTAGAAATTGGAAGCGTCTTGAGTAGAAAAAGTAGTGGCCGAGCAAGCACATGCATAGAAAATGTTGCATGTATTCAACAGGCATTTGTTTCCGATCCAACACCATCAACGATGAATGCATCCCGACAATTAGATATTCCGCGTATAACAGTGCTTCCCCTGTGGCTGATATAGAAGACCTGAAGATGCGGATCATGCCTGTAATTCAATCTCTTTCACAATCAATGCTAGAGAACACATGGATTGAAGTACTGTTTGGATGTAGTTTGAGCTACACATTGATATACATGGTTCCCACTTATATCCGTTACACCCTCTTAACTTCTAAACGGTGACAGCTTAGGCCATAAAGTTGGTGTCTAGGTATAGTAAAAAGGCTATGCGCTACTCGATTTGACAATTTACAACGCCATCTATCAGCAAATTTTGGAATTAGCGGTCCTATCTGGTAAACGGTGAAAGATACGAGAAAAAAAATCAACTAGAAAGTTGTAGACCACTCTCAATTTAGTACGAAAAGATACCTTGCTCACATTAATACTCAAAACATAATGTAAAAAATGAACATTTGTTTGATTGTGATTTTCAACACTGTGGCGTCGTGAAACGCGAGCGAAGCGAGAAATCCAGTCCGGAGTGCAAATGTGTATAGTGGCTAACGGAGAGCATTTTGAGCAATATAAATAAATGATCCAAAAGACAGCGACGTGTCTCAGTTTCTTTCTTCCACTCTTTATGACATGACAATTTTCGAAATGTCATGCCAATCAAATGTCATCGTGACCAAACAATTGACTTTTTTTCTCGTATCTTTCACCGTTTACGAGATAAGACCGCTATTTCCAAAATTTGCCGATAGATGACGTTGTAAGTTGTCTCATCGAATAGCGCACAGCCTTTTCACTATACCTAGACACCAACTTTATGGCCTAAGCTGTCACCGTTTAGAAGTTAAAGGGAGGGGGGTGTAACGGATATAAGTGGGAACCCTGTATAATAATTGATTGAACAAGATAAATTTTCTGAAACTGCTTGTGACGAAATAAATACTCTGTTACTGCTTGTTTTCGAATTTTTATGATGTTTTTCATGTTCAGCGCCATCTATGGAAAATTAGACAGTAAATTTTTTTATTGATGGATGAAAATTTTCAATCATAAAAATTTTAGTGCCAGCCGCGGTCTTCTACGCCAAATACATGATTTTATATTTAATTTTAAAATGTGTCGATGACTTTTGGACCCTGTTTGTATCTTGTTGGAGGTATTTTATTCCTTTTCTGTATTCAATTTTTCTTGCCTTTTCCGTAGGACCCTAACAACACAAGCTCATTTCATCATTTGGGTGTAGGGTAAAAAATAAATAAATAAAATCGGTTTTTACATTCATTTCTATAGAAAGGGTCTTAAACACAGTGTATAATTTTTTCAATAAATGTCTTTTATGTTACATTTGAATTCCTCTACAAAAAATATAAGCTGCGAATAAATCACAACAATTTTAAAGTTATATTGTACGAAAATATTGTAAAATAAATTAATAATAATCACGAAAATATAGATAAACAAATTATATCGGTATTTTCGTGATTATTATTAATTCATTATAAATTCTACTAAACTGTGTTTGATTTATAATAATGCTATTTGCAAAATTTTGTTCAAAATTATTTCGATATTCTTTACATCAACATCCCAAATTTCAACTTTGACCAATAGCAAAGAATTTAAGAACAATTCTTCTTCCCATACACTGATTATTTTTTTATCTTGTTTCAAATGCTGCTTGAACTTGAAACCTAAAATTCTATTAATTTTACACACTGTATTTTTCGCCCTTTAATGTTTATTTTACTTCTCTAATTTTCCTGGGTTGGTGGCCCTCGTATAAATCGCCTTTAATGATCAATTTAGTAAGTTTTTACTTTATTTTTTGAAAAATTATGTCGTTTCAGTTGTTTTAAGAACTTGTTTCATTGCTTCTTTAAGACAAACATAAATCCTCTTTCTTTGTTGCACATGAAGAGTAATAAAATAATGCTAAAATGTATCGAGATGTGGAGTATTGAAACGTGTTTTCTTTTCCAGATTAGCTGTCTTCTAAGGTTGACCAGATGTAACAGAACGCCTCCCCATGCCTGATGCCATTACGGCAACCGAACCCTATTGATTGGACATGGGGACAGACCAGATGTAACAGGAAACCATAGTTTCCCCTCCAAAATAAAACAGAACTTTATGTTATTTCTGTACAGATGAATGGTAGTTCTTGGTGAAATAGTTTCCCTGATACAACTTCAGCTCATTTAAGAGCAAAAAAATCAATACAGAACATTGAGGATGGAAGCTTCTATTAAGGTAAATGGAACCCTTTTGGTCAGTGATCTGTGTGCTACAGCAGTCGGTACTGATTCAGTTGTCAGTCAAGACACCTTGATGGATGAAAAACGTTTCATATGCGATAGCTGCGGTGAAACATTTTCTCAGAAATGTCATTTAAAAAGTCATTTTCTTATCCATGCAAGTGAAAAAAGTTTCACATGCGATGTTTGTGGTAAGGTGTTTGCTCAGAAAGGCCATTTGAAAGAACATAATCGTACACATACAAAAGAAAAACCTTATTCATGTGATGTATGCAATAAAAATTTTTCTCAGAAAGGTAATTTAACTAAACATTTTCGTACTCATACAAATGATAAACGTTATTCTTGTAATGTATGCAATAAAGATTTTTCTCAGAGAGGGCATTTAAATGAACATTTTCGTACTCATACCAAAGAAAAGCCTTATTCGTGTGATGAATGTGGCAAAAATTTTTCTCAGAAAGGTCATTTAAATGAACATAATCGAACTCATAAAAATGAAAAACCATATTCTTGTAATAAATGTAGCAAAGCATTTACTCAGAAACGTTATTTAGATGCACACTGTCGTACTCACACAAATGAAAAACCTTTTGTTTGTGGTTTGTGTGGTAAGGCGTTTACTGAGAAAAAGGATTTAAAAAGACATTGTTTTATTCATACAGATGAAAGACCATTTGTTTGTGATACGTGTGGTAAGGCATTTGCTCGAAAAAGTAATCTAAATGTACATTGTCGTACTCATATGAACGAAAAACCTTTTATTTGTGATATCTGTGGTAAAGCATGTTCTCAAAAAAGCAAACTAAAAGAACATTACCTTATTCATAATAATGCAAAACCTTTTAGTTGTAATATGTGTGATAAAGCGTATCCTCGCAAAGAAGATTTAAAGACGCATTATCGCACTCATACAAATGAAAAACCTTTTGTTTGTGACATGTGTGGTAAGGCATTTGCTCGTAAAGGTCATTTAAATGAGCATTATGGTACCCACACAGAGGAGAAACCTTATTCTTGTGATATATGCAGTAAAGAATTTTCTCGTATAGGTAATTTAAATGAACATTACCGCTGCCATTCAAACGAAAAACCTTTCGTTTGCGATATGTGTGGCAAGGCGTTTTCTCGAAAAAGTAATTTAAATGAACATTATCGTAGTCATTCAAACGAAAAACGTTTTGTTTGTGATTTATGTGGTAAGGCATTTGCTAAAAAATTTAATCTAACTAAACATTATCGTACTCACACAAATGAAAAAATTGTATTCGTTTGATATACGTTTTAAAAAATTCTTTCACTGATTCATTTAATAATGCATTGCATCTGTTGCATGACGCCTTACATCTGTTGCAGAAAAATATTTCTATAAAGCTAATCATTGAAGATTCGACGGTTTTTTTGCTCAAATGTTATCAAAATTCGATTTCTACAAGAACATCTCAATTATAAAAGATAGAAGACCACTCTGTATTTCCCTTGATACTTCATTTCCAATCAGTGAAGAATGATACACCTTTCCATTTAAGAATGCTGTCTTTGATTATTAATTGAGACGTTGCAGTTAAATCACATTTGATGGGCAAGGAATTCTGGTAATCTAATTTTAATCTAATCTAATCGTAATAACATTTAAGGAATCGTAATGACTTGCCCTCTTGCGTCTTATCAATACACCTAGCTCTCATCATGTATGTGATTGTCTATCATTCTGATTAAATGAATCTTGCAGTAAATAAAGGAGTGTTTTAGATTATATGATGTATTGGTATTGTCTCTCATGTGAAACTTATGTGTTTCAGAAAGCCTTGTCATCCCAGAATGGCATCAAGACAATTATGCCTCTGATTAATTTTCCCTTTTGTGTATACCTATTCGTACTTCAATATCTCACCATGGTTTCGATTGGTATTTATGCTAAAGGCCATGTGTATTTAATGAGTATTGTGACGTTTGAATCATAAGTTCAAAATTTCCTTCTTACCACTCAGAAAGATAACCCACAAAACGTATTTATTAATCGAATTAAGATTTCAAGTAACTAGTTATACATACGTTTGTGAATATTTAAATCATATAAGATCTTGATGGAGATTCAGTTTCATAAACTTATAAATTATGAGCATTTCAATAAAATATATTTTTCTTCATTGTTTTCTGTATTTATTTATTTAACTCCACTCCACTTACCCAAAAGGATGTAAAACGCACAATTCACAATAACATAAATTACAACAGAATTTTGTAAAAACGAAGTGAAATTCAGAACCAGAAATGAAAAAGCAATATACGCGAACCAATTAAACAGACACGTTACATCGCAAATCAAAATCCAAAGTCGGGCACAGAGTTGGAAATAAGGCTGCTGTTTTTTTGGGAAATTTTCATGACATTCTCTGATCCTGAGAAAATTGATCTTTGTTATTTAAGACATTCATAAACCATATTTATTTTATATTGAAATCTTAGTTAAATGAAAATCAGATGTAAGTCATTCAAAAACAAGATGGTCTGCGCCATCATTGATATCGTATACACACAATTAAATAAAAGAAATATAAAAATGGATTAAGTAAACTATAAATATGTTATGTCCTGTAACAAAATTATCCAAGTATTTATTTCAATAGCTCAAGTCAAATAGTCGGAATGAAACCCTTGACTCACTTTCTAGTTTCGGAATTCCTGCAGTAAAGATTTGAAATATTCAGCAAGCTGATTTTAACGTAAACTTCTGTCTTAACAAACTTGTTTATTATATGAATTCATTATAATATTGGAATCTTTGATTTCTTAGTTAAATAATGGACCTAACCCAGGGTTCCCACGGTCCTTGAAAACTCCTTGAATTTTATTTGTCGTACTCGGGCCCCCGGAAAAGTACTTGATTTTTCGTTGGGTTCCTGAAAAATTCGAAATGTACTCTGTCTTGAGAATTCCACCACCAGAAAAAGGGTGTTGCTACGGGAACGCTGTCAGTCACCATTCTTTTCTCTAGTTTGGAGGAAGAGGGGGAAAGGGTGTTGCTATGGTAACGCTGTCAATCACCAATCTCTCCTCTCTGTGTAGTTTGGACAGAGGGGTGGGGCTGGCAAAAAAGGGTAGGGTTTCGCTATGACCCTGGGATTCCTTGAGACCCGGAAAAAGCAGGGTAATTTATTCTAAAACTGGATTTTTTTTTTAATTTTGATAATTATTATCAGACGAGATAATCTTCGCTGCTCTTTTATCGTAAGTAGAATAAAACATCGATGACTACAAATGAAAATCGGTCATTTTTCAGAAACGGAAGTCATCTGCGCACGCGCCAGGCAGTGGGATGTTTACATTTAAATTTCCGTGGAACCGAAATTTAGTCTATGAACAGGATCGCCTTCTCTTTATTAGTTAAATTAGATACTCAGTTGATAGATATTAATTGTACTCAAATGTGGAAGACGCACAGGAATTTGACTTCGTGCCAAAGAGATTAAGAAAATTTGCGAGATCGTAAATTTTCCTTCATCTGTCTATACAAAAAAAAATACAAATTAGCATCCACACTGGATACTGTTTGCTTCTTTGATTTAATATGAAGTAGGAGTTATAACCAAAATTAATTCATTTTTCCATTTCAAGGAAATCTTTTTGGTGAATTATTGCAATACCTGACGTAATTCTTTTTTTGTGTTATGGATACGGATCATTTTGATAAATTATGGGATCTTCAAATTGGACGGAAATTATCTATTATAGAAAAGAGGGTTTTTTTTCTTCGTATGTATGCATGCATGCTCGGTTTTTGTTCTTAATGCACTCCCGAACGGTTTGATTAAAAAGTGATGGATTAGTGCAAGAAGTACATTTAAAAAAAATTGAATTAGATTTTTATTTATTTAATTTTAAGTAGTCAATTCCGGAGTTTTTTTGCCCATTTTTGCGAATTTTCTTTTTCCCCCATTATTATTTTTACACACGTGAGAAGAAAAGTTATGCTTCTGGTATTTTAATTTATTATTTCTTGTATTTTTTCTCTTTTGATGGTTTGTTTCTCTTTGAGCCGATTTTTATTCTTTTTGAGCCATATTGAAAAAAATTGGTTGGAGTCAAAAGTTTAATTTTTTTTTCTATAATGAAGAAATATTATGCTTCCGTGTTTTAATATATAAACATTGGAAAAAATCGTTATCTTGCCTTTTTCATATTTTTTTTTTGTCCTTTATTATTTTTTTTGCAGTGGATATTTTTATTAAGATTTTACTTTGCTTAAGATTTTTTTAAGTTTATATTTTTAATCAGCCACGCAGGGAATGCAAAGCTCTTGTTACAAAGCAGAAGGTTTGTATCTTTTTTTAAGGACCAATGGCAGTGGCGAATCCAGGATTCGGGTCTGGGGGGTGCTGAGGTCATAAAAATTTTGTATCGTAGTGACGAATGCCAAACCTCATGGTTTATATAAACCAAAACACTTTAACTTTACAGACTTTCCTCTCCTGACAATAAGAATAATAAAGAACACTACAATACTTTCGATAATTTAACAAAAAATACAATGAAATAACTGGCCAAAAAATGTTTTCGACCACGCCAACGCCACAAATGGAAGTGGAATGACTAGAAAAGTAGAAAAATTTTCGATCCTATCAAATCAAAAAGCAATGTTGTCACGATTTTATTACTATTTTTTAAAAATGAAAATTAAGATCAAACGGTTGTAGTGATTTTAAATTAAATCAAAAATTTTGGTTTAGCTCTGGGGGGCTGCAGCCCGATAGCCCCCCCCCCCTGGATTCGCCACTGACCAATGGTAATGGTTTTTCTGTCTTCGTTGATGTCATAGAGGCGCCTTTGAAGAAATGGATTCTAAAATGGAAGGGACTGGTTCCATACTGCCGAAGATCGACATCAAACTTTTTTGAGCGACTCTTGCACATTTTCATTTTCAATAAACTTTCGGTCTTTTTTTGTCATTTTGAGTTGTTTCTATGAGGGCTACTAGTATGAGTCACACAGGAAAAGGGAGGCGTTCCCCTTTGAAAATTCTGCAGCATGTTTTACAAACAGAAAAATTACGGAAGTGTGAAAAATATGTTAAGTAATGAGTAATAATTTAATTAAGATAACTAATAAGTTTAAAAATTAATTTTAGGCTACAGATTTCTTGAGTGTCAGTTATTTTCAAAAAGTTTTTGTTCCTACGAGTACCTATAGTAATCAATTTTTACTTATATTAGTTCTTATTAATAAAACTTTTTTTTCTTTTTCAACGTTCATAGAGGATTAATATAAGTGGTTTGATTACTAAAATTGAACATAAAAGAGCAAGGGATGCCAGATTATGCGTTTTTTTTTTTTTTACTCTTCATTATGGCAAATAGTCGGGTAAATTTTTGCACTCCATTCACACAAACTGGCTATTCAGTTAGTAGATAAATAAATATATGGCAAAAATTTTAAAGGGTCATCATAATTGTGAGTCATACATCACACTGAACTGCATTGCATTGGTTTCTGCACTGCAGAAGTCTGCAGACAAACTAGCTGAAAAAGCTGAGAAAAGTAAAGATTTTCAATCTATTGCAGAATCGAATAGTTTTAATAAAACAGCCAATGAAGTCAAAATGATCAATGAAAAAATTGAGTCTTTAACAGAGCAACTGAAAATGTAAATTTAAAGTATTTTGAAGTTTATTTATTTAAAGGTTTGTTGATTTGTACCTGTCTCTTGCTTTTTTTTCTCTCTCTTCATTCCCAAGCAATGGTCAAAAGTAAGAATAGAGGTTCTTGTGGGGCTAATAATTTTTTAATGAATTTTGTTTCAGGTAATGTGTTTGTGAAGTGAGCTACTAAGTAATGCTTAGCAGTAGTTTGCGTAAAATTAGCATCTAGTAGTAGAACACTATAGCTAATAGTAAGGGTGCTTGAATTGTGATCTCGAAACTCACTTTTCACTGTAGATTTTGGTTTACTAACTGCAAGGTGAGCAAAACGTGCCTTTGATACTTTTCACTTAAGCATCTAAAATTCATAAGTAAGAAAGTGATGACGCCTTTGAACGTTAAAGTTGAAAATATTTAATTTAAATTTGTCCTTTGAATTCTTGTGTCCTAAAATATGTAATTTTATGGTCCTTGATTTTTTAAAAAAAGGTTCTTGAAAGTCCTTGAATTTTTTCTTTAATAAGAGTGGGAACCCTGTAACCAGATTGTAATGAACTTAAAATTTATGAAGAAGCTTATGAAATCCAAATAAAATAGAAATTAGAAAGCTGCTACAAACTCTGAATTAGCATCACTGACAACTAATCAGACTTTGATTTTAGTAAAGTTACCAAAAGATTCTAACGGCATACAATGCAAAAGGGTTTACAAAATAAAAAAAGAAACCTGAATGAGTATAAAGGAAGACTTGTTCCAAAAGGGTTTAGTCAACAATTTGATATTAATTGTGACCAAATCTTTAGCCAGTGGCGGCTCTTCCATTAGGGCTGCAGAACTGCATCACCCCCTGAAATTATTTTTTAAACTTGTATTTTTCATTTTTAATCTTATTTGCTCACTTTTCCGCTCTCAGAGTTCAATGACTTACGAAAATGCAAGAAAAGTTAATGAAAAATTGAAAAAAAAGGCATAAAATGAATCCAAACGAAGGGAGACGCAGGTACTGAAAAAGCTGCAAAATACTCTGCCTCTCCGAATTCCATTTACAGCGCAGAAACTCCGGAGGGAAAAAGCAACCCTTTCTGCCTTTACCTTAGACGGGCTATGGGCTGCAAGACCAAGCAGCTCTGCTGGCACGGAGCCAACCTGAACCAGAAAAAGATGCTTTTTTAAATGTATTTATCTTTTTTTCTCTCATTCCCACATAAAGTTGTAATCTCATTGTCTGTTTATGGGTTTTAGTTTCGGTTTGTGTTGCGTCAACAGAAACACATCTGGTTGATTGATTATTTGTTTTCTCTAGATAGAAGGCTAGATTTCTTTTGAAGAAGATATTCATTTTTGGAAGAGTGTTAGCGAGTGAAGTGGACGCGGAGGGAAGTGTGAATGTGGAGCTTTGATTTTTTTTTGTCAGCAGAATCGTCACATCAACATTCACTTAACTTTCTGTTAGAAAAACTAGTAGTAGATGTCATATGGTGGTTATTTAATTTGTTTGAGAAGCAGCAAATTTCATATCTGGCTTTGAAATTAAAATATTTGGGCTACTGAAATATAAAGTAGATTTTTAAAATTGTATTCTCTTGATAAATATTATCTTGCTGCCCTCCTCGTTCCTGAACTCACGAGCCGTCACTGCCTTTATCCCTGTAACATAATTAGCAGTACGAATCCTCGGTTATAACGAACTTTTGAAATGGTCCCAACCGAACTCCTACTATGTAACTAATGTATTTTCAAATGCTTGTAACGAACTTCAAAAGAAAGGAATTCGGATATAGCGAACCAAAATTCTTACTTTTCCTTTCTGCCAGCTTTGTCTGTGAGAATCATCTGCTTCTATCCCATGGAAGACTTTTTATCCACCATCTGGGTCACACATTCCGCAATTAATTAGCTCACTTGTTACTGAGTATCACTACCTCAAGGGAAAACCGTATTAACCACCCTAAGATGATCATTTTCAATTAATTGTCCAGTATGATAGTCGGAGGGTCGACTAAGGAACGATTATGACTCAACCGTCTTCCTTTGTACTCCAGAGGGAATGCTCATCTGTTTTCCTTGTGCCTGACAAAACTGGTGAGAGATGAGATATGTCACAAAACATTCTTTCACTTTCTTTAGTTCCATCTGCTGAATATCGTTTGAGTTGTTGACATAGCGTAGATTTGGCATGAGAAGTGTTAGTAAACGGAAAGCTTTTACAGTAAAAATTATTAAGATAATAGAAAGCGGTGATAAATTAATCTGCTGTTTGCACAGAATTTCCTTTTTCTCAATCTACAGTTGGGACCATTTGGAAAAGACGTAGTGTGACAATCTCAGCCTATGAGAAAAATCTGAACAGTACCAAGAAGTTGCGAATGTAAGTACAATTAATTTCACTCTTTAATTAACAAAGCGAATATTTATTTTAATTTATTGTAGCCCATAAATAATTTTAATCCCGTGTAATTAATTTGTTCAACACAAAAATTTGTTTAAGTATTATCAAATTTTATATAGTCAATGTTTGAAAATTCAGATATAGCGCACCTCTGGATGTGTCCGTTCAGGGTTCGTTATAACCCAGGTTGATGTAACTGATTGTATTACTTCTGGAATATTGACTTGCATGCCTAGTTGATTTTTCATAAGTGATTCTAACATGGCTCTTATCTTGATGATCCCATCTTTTATGATAAAATTGTAAAATGGAGCTATATGAATGCAACTGCATTCACCTTTCTGTAGGGTATTTTGGAGTAGGAACTTATCTGCTTTATAAAAGCCCTTTCCTCGTGTTCGTGAACCGTACAGCATATGCGCATTGTTTTCTCTTTTATCCAAACAACTCTGTAGCTGATGACACAGAGTGACTATGGAGTCAATTCACGGTCACGTGTCAAATCAAAAATGACAGCGCTTAGAGTCTTCTGCGAATCTATTGAGAGTCTCTCCGTAACGTTAATGGACTTTATGCATATGACGTCACATCCATCGACACATGGCCATCCGGCAACAGCCAGCGAGCGCTCAATCTTAAACAGCTGATATTATGTTTATCGTTATGATGTGCATATCAACTATATGTTGGATGCCAGTTAATAAATGGATAATTGAATTACATACTCAGTTTATTCATTTTGCATTTTATTTCAGATTCTTGGTGCTAAATGCAAATGTCCTGGTGGTACAATTCCTTCTTCATCTAAGCATGTTTTTTACTGTGCTTGCTTTCATTATTCTCATTTTGATATTCTTTATAAAATATTACCTCATTTCAAGATCAATATTATCAGATAAATTTCCTTTATTTTAATTATACAAAAGAGTATGAAAAGTTTAATTTTCATCTGGAAAACTCTAAGTTATTAATAAAAATGAGAAATAACTTCTTAAAATGCAATTTAAATTTTCAGAAATAAGATGTTATATACAGATACTTTTTTATTTATAATATGTATATTATACATTTTTAGTAGCAAATAAATTAGTTTAGTATTCTAATATGTGTAATGAGAAATTATATATAATATTGTAATAATAAAATAGTGTAACATTAACCAGACTAAATATTTTTTATCAGCACTTTCATTTTATTGCATTTCACACAGCAAACCATTTTTAACTTAGAAAGCTTTGTGTAAGATATAACTAAGTATACTTAATACACATCTCAAAATTGCTTTGCTAACTTGGAACACATATAACAATAGCTTTTAATGTTTTACATGTTAATTCTAAAAAAAAAGATTAATTAGAATAATTCTTCATCTAACGATCTTATTGAAATTTAGTATATTCTAAATTATGTACAACTTTTCGATTGTATTTATTAACACTAAAAATAATTGTTAGCACGTTTTAAAATTTTCTTGATTTCTGAATCACTGAAATCTAATTATAGATCTTTTTTTTTGTTTTTATTGCATGACTGTACAATACATTAAAATCTAGTCATTCAATGTATTTTCTTACAGATTATAAAATAAAATATAAATACTAACAAAGTAAATCTCCTTCTTGCTAGCTAATTTTCTCAAATAAATAAACTATATACCTTTAATGTGAAAATAAGAAAAAAGATTTACATTGATATTTATATAATATTTTCTCACTTTTTTTAGCTTAATAGCTATTAATAAATGCTATAAAAAGTTGTCTAAGACAACTACACTCTTCTGAATAAATAGATAAATTATCAAGTTAATTGAAAATGTGATTAGAATAGGATTTACATTTGCATCAATTCAATTTTTTAATTGTAGATTTTTTAAAAGGCAAATTATCAAACCATTACTAAAAATGCAAAAATTGAATTGTTCACTGAAGAAACTTAAATTATAGGTTTTAGAAAGAAATTACTAGGATATTGTTGAGAAACTAAGTAAGTGAATTTTCAAAAATATGATGCCGAATTGAAATTCAAGTAAGAAATGATTTTAATGAAAATTTTTCTATATTAATTTTGCCCACGTTGGGTAACACTTTTATATAGTGAATATGTGTAATGTTTCAAATAAACACAATAAAAACAATTTAATGCAAAATATTGTTTTATTACACAACAGAGCCCACTTTTCAAATTACTTTCCATGGTTGTATGAATGTTTATTGTATTGAATTTCAGACACAAAAACAATGTTCAGTATGCAAAAAAAATTGTAAATGACATAATTTAAAATTATAACACATAAAAATGGATTGTTCAGCTAACGAAAAAGATTATGGTTCCTCAAAATAATATTTGTAACTAGAGTAATAATAATATTTTTAACGCTTCATATACTTTCTCAAACTACAATGGGAAAAGATTACAAACTGAAAATTAGCAGAAAATATTTTTAGATTTTTTTTTCCTAATATTTAACATTAGAAGAAATTTATAGTCATCTACGAATTTCAAAGTTGCTTCTACTTTTGTACTGTAGCAAACTCATAAACTGATACGATGAAATAAAAATATTTTGAATGCACATGTATAAGATTTTATGTTTAAAATAAAGAAGAATACCAACCCAAAAATAGAGTTGTTAAATTGTCAGATGAAGCCAATAATGTAGCACAGAGACTTCAAATTTCATGATTTTTTTTAAAACCAAATAATCTCTTCAAGTTTTCTTAGGTAGACAAATCCAATATAATTTAATAAACTAAGCACATTTAGGAAAGGTCAATAATTATAAAACAAATAAGTTATATAAAAAAGTACTATATAAAATAATCTAAACATAATATGAAAAAAGTTAAACATGCATGTATATCTTGAATTATATATCAAGCCACTTCAAGAAAATCAATTACAACTGTGGTGCAAGCAAATACATGCAGTCACAGATGAAAAAGATAATCTTGTTGGCCAGATTTAAGCCAAAGGGCTGTCTTCTGTCTCCACAATGTACCTTCAAGTGTCGAAAGCAGGTTCAGAAATATGAAATGGATACACATCCATTTTTATGTTGAATATAAGGCATTTGGAAAATGCAGTTATCTTCATTCACAGAAAACAGATTTGCTTCATCATACTAAAAATTTATAGTATGTAACTTTACAGTGAATATAAATTATTAATGCATGCTAAAAAAGCATGCATTAATAATAAATTGCATGCATTATAATAACATGCAATATTATAACATTATACTACATAACATGCATTAATAATAAATTGCATGCATTATAATAATATGCAATATTATAATATTATACTACATAACATGCATTAATAATAAATTATTAATGCATGCTAAAACATATGTAACTAACTGTAAACATAACTAACTAAAACATATGTAACTACTAACTAAATTTTTATTGGTTTTCATACTTATTATAATAAAAATATCGGTAATTTCCAAATACTATTATTATCAACTCGATTTGAGAAAATCCATTATTATCAGAAATAAATTTTACATAAAATAAACATTTAAATATTTTCATATTGTAAAAATACTTTATATATATAAACTAACAGTTTTTACAAGTTACAAATAGTAGGTAAACTACAAGTTAAAAATAGTAGATACCAAGATTACAAAACAGATGATGCATCATGATAATAATAAATAGTAAATGAAACAATAATATAAATAGAATACAAATCGGAATAAGGGGGAAAAAGCCAAGGACACTTTGCTAAAAAATACTACATATAAAATTAATACACTGTGAAATTACTAATTGTAATATACAAATTAGGGTAAATGTGGAGTACGAATAACCCAACGAAGTAAGTGGGTACAATAAACTCCACATTAACCCAAATTAGGTTTCAAATTATTATATTCAACCATATTGGAGAACAATCTTTAGAAAAAGAAAATTAAAGTTTGCTCATACAAAAATACTAGCTATGAGGAACCAGGACTCCAAACAGAGAATTAAATAAAAAAAAGTAAAATACGAATAATGAATAATAAAGCATAATACGAATAAGTAAATAAGAATAAAGCAATACGAATAAAATACTCAGATCAATTAACTAAATACCAAACATATATAAAACTGAATAAGGCAAAATTAAACTGAGGACCCTTTAAAAAAACACACTACATCAAAAAATTATTTCCCCCATACATATAAATGATAAGAAAACAGAAAAAAATTAATCAAATATACTAATCATCAAATAGTCGGTCTTCAGCAGTTAAACGACGAAAGAAAAACGATTTTTGTTTATATTTGGTACTTAGTATGTACCAAATATAAGCACACATCCTTCAAATCTTTGTGTTGCTTCTGGCCGTCGACTGCAGAGGCCCGGGCCTCCGGGAGGAATATGGCCCTTGGCACCATATTCGGTGGTGGTACTAAAGCGGGAATGTGAAGGGAAAAAATGTTTTAATAGACCTGAGAAATCAAGTCATATTTTTAAAATTTGTTGAATATATTACTTTAGTTTCAATAAGATTACTATATAATCCTAAACATAGTTGAAGTTCAAAAATTTTCACCATAATATTATTAAGTCATATTTGCAGGTAAAGCATGTATATTTCCAAGTAAAAGTTTGTTTGACGTTTCGAATGCAGACATTTATAAAATTTTAAAAAATACGGTGGTCGAGGGAAGTCATATTGTTACCTTGCCTGGTTGGTAAAGTTACTTCGAGACGCTTCTGGTCGACTGTTGCAACAATTTTTAGAGTTCCTTTTCCTAAGGTTGGAAGTACTTTTTCATTGGCTGCTGTGACCTCCAACTGTTCAAAATCAACCAAATTCTTATTGTCTTTAGTGATGTGCTTTGGAGCTCCGTTATCAATATACCAGTCTTCTAAACTAACATCTGTTGAAAGTACTGTTTCATCAACAAATATTAAGCTTTTATAAACGGTTATTTGAAATTTCTCTATTGGTAGTTTTTTTTTAACTTAGAAGGTTTTGTTGGTTTTCCAACATTACTCCACTTTGAACATGACTTGACCAGTGCCCAAACTTGTGACAAAAGCTACATTTTCCAACGTTTTTCTTTTTAAAATCTTGTCTTAGCTTTTCTTAAAGGGACATATGACTGTTAAACCCGGAAATTTTCGATTTTATGAAAAAATATCCCCACACTTTTCTGAACAATCTAAAACAATCCGCGTTAATAAATTTCCATAATTATGAAAGTTATGAAGGAAAATGTATCAGCTGTTCAACGTAAACATCGAAGATAGCCATATCTTTAAAGCGCTATATCTCAAAATGTGCTTTTTTTTATATTGCGCGCACAATATCTCAAGAACTAATGAATATTTTTACATAAAACTTTTACTGAATATGTATTGTGCTATGCTCTACACATTGAACCACAATTTTTGTACATTTTCTCTTCAAAGAAGTTTTGTGGAGAGGATAGAAACTTTGAAATTTTAACTATTTTTAACACTTTATTTTGAATTGATATATAAAATAAAAATTAAATTTATATGTAAATAAATTGTGGTTCAATTTCTTAAACGGACTGTTTGGATTACTGAAATACCAAAAATTATGAGTTTATACCAATATTTTATCTTGCGCCCAATGTGACTATCTCATTTTTTCTCAAAACATTATATCCTTATTTATTACTCTCTTAAATAAGTACATACAAATATTAAGGTTTGACAATCATTGTACTATAACAAAAAGAATAGATATTTTCCTAGAAAAAAGTGAGTTTGTGTAAGGTATTGTTTCAGAGATACATTGTATCGATTTTGATAGTTCCCCCCTATTTTTTCGTGGTTTAAGAGTCGCATGTCCCCTTAACTTAGAAGGTTTTGTTGGTTTTACAACATTACTCCACTTTCAACATGACCTGACCCAGTGTCCAAACTTGTGACAAAAGTTACATTTTCCAACGTTTTTCTTTTTAAAATCTTGTCTTTTCTTTCCAGTTTCCACCAAAGTGCTTTTTGTCTATTTTCTTCTTCTTTCTCCTGATTTTTAAGTTCTCTCTGGGAGAATATAGCTACGGAGTCGATTAATCGATGGTTTGCTTTTCTTCGCCAAAAGAAGCCAACTCGACTTGTAGGAGCGATACTTATTTGGTAGAAAGTCCAAAATTTTGCAATTCAGATGCATTTATTTTATTTCTTTTACTTGTTCTATTCAAAACTTGAATTTAAGTTTATTCCATAATTTTTTTTCAATTTTGAAAAGATGAGTTGCTATGTTGTCATACAAATGTTCCTGTTCACTTGGACTGGCAAAACTGTATAAAGACGTTATAGAGCAGATTCCGATGAGGCTACATACCCGGAAGCAGAAAGTGCTTAAAAGTGCGACGTACGTCGCAAAACGAACGCGGTCTTTGCAGAACATTTCATCCTTTAAAAAACACTCGCACACACCAAAAAATATCTCTTCATGCCATGGCATCTCTCTTCACGTTCCGCGCAACGCAGCCTCCAGAGATTGGAGCAATGACAAAAATAACTCCTTTATCGCGTGGCTTACGAGAAATCATCGGGGCTGACGTCACTGGAGATGAAGATCCGAAACAGGCACGTTGAAAGCTGACTAAAGACATTGACAGAATTGCAAATTCTGAATGTATGCCTTGGTTTTAAATAATTAATTTTATTATAATGTTTTGTCATTAATGAGTAATAAAGATTCTACTGGTTAATTAGTATTTTTATATCTATTTTACATTTTACTGTTGTCCGCCAAATTTGGCAAACTGCCTGCAGAGCATTTCCAACTGTTTGAGGTCATGTTGCAGAACACTGTATATAATTCTGCTCATGGGGCTTCATATAACTTATATAATTCCAACCACACTTCTCTAACAAGTGGAAGTTT